>JBCAUA010361702.1:0-18640 GCA_038406235.1 Peronia verruculata | reverse complement strand
AGACCTTTTCGCTCCCCCCCCCCCCCCCCCCCCTCTCTCTCTCTCTCTCTCTCTCTTTCTTACTAGCTCCATAGTGTAGCCAGAGCCTCTCCGCACTAGATCTAGAGCTATTGGTTTTCCATTTGTACATGGGATTCAGATGTCGCTACTTTAGAAATTACTGTAGTGGTGAAATATTTATTACCAGTGGTGTAGATTTCACACTCTATCGGTCCCCCAGTCCCCTTTACTATACACCCTGTCCTTCTTTGTTTACCACCGCACTGATGATGTAGTATTTATTTGTAGTTCAGGATTCATATGTCACTTGTCATTACTCGCTGACAAATAACCACTGTTGTAGTGGTCTACATACTTATTTCATTGTCAGCGGTGTTGATTTCGCACTCTGTCGTCCCATCTCTCTTTGTTCATTTATTATTCTTCAATCTTGTCGTACCTCTGTCGATATTGTGTTGTTGTCTGCATATTTGAATTCAGTGATTATTTTTTTAACCCTTTCAATCCTGGGACAGCAGGATTATTTCAGCTCTTACGGATTGCCTGATTTTACTGAGAATTTTTGTGGGTAGAAATGTGGAATTTGCAGATTTTGTCCAGATAATGGCACGTAGCCTACTCTTTAGTCGATTTTGAACTGGCAGGTGTTCTTTAACGTGCGTAGCATACTAAAGGGACCTCCGAAATATATTCGCCTTTATCCGAGAAGGCTAGACGTCGGGCTTCCCTACCCAGAGAAAGTCAGGGGACCGTTGAGTCACTGGGGAAAAAAAAAAATGCGGGTTATCGATCTTCGTGTCATTCCATCCCCCATTCGGGATTCGCGGGTTGATCCCGGCCTGTTGTCTCCATGAGGAGACGCCAAATCACTTAGCCACTGCGCCCCTCCCCTTCCTTCCATTCAGTGATTAACGACTTTTGTCACTAATTGTCGTAGTATTTTTGTGTCGGCGGCAGAGGGCAGTTACTTTAGTCACACAGTTACTTTAGTCACTATTTTGTTAGCACGTTAGGTATGTAAATATAATGCTGCATAAGAGACGGAGACCAAACAAAATTCACTCTTTCTCAGGCATCTCATTATTATTATTATTATTTTGAAAATGTGTGAAGTTGTTCAATCCTCAGAAAGTAGGATTATCCAGACTTTAAGTTTCCTACCCTGTTTGTTTGTTTGTTTTTTTGTCAGAAGAATTTTTGTGATTGGAAATTTGGAAATTTTGCCCGGAAGGCGGCGTCTCTGCCTACTTTTTATCCGATTTTTCAATGTGCGTAACGTACACACGGGAACGCCAAAATGTATTCACTCTTATTCGAGAGGGCTAGATGTTAGGCTTCCCTACTGTTACTACATAAGAAGCTAGAGGCCTGTTTAGTTATTGAAAATAAATAAATAAATGCCGGGCCTAATATTTGAATCATTCTCATACCTCGATGGGAAGATTCAAGACTTGAACCAGAGAGGTTAGATCTGCTTGAATCCTCGACACGCATGAAGTGAGTTTTTGGCTGAGCAGCAGGCGCTTAGCCACAGAGCCACGGTGATCCCCTTTCTTATTTTGTCCCTCCTCACCTTTTGATATCAGAGTTTCTCACTCACACCAGACCATTCCATCTGTTTCTCGCTTTTACCTTTCTTCTTCCTTTCTCCCACTCAACTGTTTAGTCCGTCCCTCTGTCCATCATTCCCTCCCGTGCGTGACAAAGTTCGTCAGGCGGTTCAGTGGTGGTGCGAACAGTCCCAGAGAGAGAAAGTCCTTGTCCTGCCCTTGGTCCTGTCCTATCCTGTCCTGCCCTGTCCAGCGGTTACCGCACACTCATCGGATCCGAGTGCTGGACCTTTGCACTGACCTCTTGACTCGCCGAGTAAAAATGTTGTTGACGTCCTCACTTAACTATCGCATAATCGGGGCGGATGTATGACAAAAAATAGGCCTTCAAAACAGTGTAGTAAAGCGTAAAGTGGGGGTGGGCGGGTGGAGATCCTTTATGCTACGAATCGCGTACGCTGCGACTCCTTTGGCCGGCGTACCTGATGTGCGAATGTGGTCTAAGAGTCACCTATGTTAAGTTAGTGCTGGTGCTAACACTTTAAAACATATATACAACGACTGAATATAACACAGAATGAGAATAATTTGAATACAATTCTGCTTCAGAGAATGTCTGAACTAGAAAATCTACAAGTAACATATTTCCTCCTTCATTCACTGTCAGGATCAGCCTTGTTATGTCACTATGGAAACTAGCCAAATGCCTCGCTCGGTATTGGGTTTGTGGATCTGCTGCCTCACATCGCTGTGCATTTTCTGAGCTCTAGATAGAGGTTTGAAATTATTCAGTGCACTTTCTCAGGGCTGGTCATTTTTTTTATGAATTGTTTTCTCTCACGGTTCACGAGTGCCGAGGTATTCGTAAACAAGGTGCTGACTAGGGAAGAAAGGGATCCGCCTGTCTGTCTGTTCTGTTTTCCCGGCCAGGACATCAGCCGCTGTTGTTGTTTTGACAGGTAGCCACGAGTGGTCACCCACTATCTGCCTGCAGCCCTCACCTTATTTTCTTCGCCCCTCCTTCTCACATGAGATGTTTGTTAGTCCCTTGGTGTGCTGTGTGTAGTATACAGTTAGTTACTGCCGACCCGTCCCTAGAGCTTGTGAAAGTTCCGTGTGAGGGAACCTTTAATTAAAATTTGTGCTCCATTGTACTGTGTTTGTTATTACCGCTGTTTTTGTTGTAACACGAAATCCTTTTTTAACTTAGATTTCATTGCAGTGGTTGAATGTTCCATATAGGTAAACTCTACGAATCGTTGAAGACTTCAGTGTCTGTTGTCCTTGAGTCTAACATCCACTAGTTCCCCTGCCTGCAGACCGTGCCGTGTTTCTCTTTTGTCTTTTAGTGAATAACTGTTTATAGTTTGGGATGATAAGGAATTCCTGTAAGGAATTAACTGTAAGTAGATTTTACGGTTTGTTATAGATGTTTTCTTTGTATTCGTTAGATTTAATGTTTATACATTTATGTCCGGGAAAGAGTCTGTAAACCTGCATTTTCCCCCATGTTTTAGTTGCTAGTAACTGTGAAATATTGATTTGCCAGAAAAGCCGGATCGTCTTAAATCTCGGGCACAGGCATTTAGATTCATATGTATGGTCATCATTGAACACCCACCGCCAGTAAAGTCTGCAATCGAGATGTTGGTCAGAGAACCACGCTTTGTTTCCACAGTTATAGCGTGCTCTCACTTTTTTTAAAACGTTATTTTGTCAGTAAGTGAAACAACTACGAACGTTAATTTAGATTGAGTGTACAAAATCTTCATGGTTATTTTGATTCTTGACAAATCATGACCGTTACACTGTGGAAATGCAAAATGGATTTCTCGTAGTTTGCTGTAGCCTTTTGAAATACTTGTTTCTGTTGATCTTGAATGCCGCTGAGGTAGTTGTATTCTTGTGTAGGTGTTTCGGTAATATGCACAGATGACTCATTCGGATCGGCATGGAAGTTTCTGGTATATAGATAGGAACCGTAGGAATGGCAATAGGATAGCATTGACACTGAACTTCAATCTTAACCATAAACATCACTAACAACAAGAACAAAGTCTTATACTATTAAAAAGAACAGCGACAGCACATGAAAATGCATGACTCACTTCAGTATTGCATCGGAACTGAATTGTGGCAGTCTCATCAATTAAAAATAGGAGCAAAGGCAGAGGGTTATTGATGAGTTTTGTCCATGGGAATCCAGCGATAGAAATCGCCAAGGCTGTAATTCTCAGTGCTAGTCTTAACTGTTTCTTTCCCTCTATTGCACACGTATCGATCCGCCCGACGGGACTCACCTTGAAAGTGTTAGCGGTGGCCTTGAGAAAGTGCAGTCTTTTATTGCTTACTCACACATTGCCTGATTGGGGGCTTTCATTGTGTGCATTCTCTGTCCCAGACGCTGTCTATAAGAGGTGGTGTGAGCTGTTATTTAAATCGGTGAACCTGGGTTGACATACGACACTTGAATTGAATACGGTCTTCATCTTTCCTTATTAATCTTTTTTTTTTTTTTTAATATATAGATCTAAATGTGTAAATTATTATGATTACTACCATTATTATAATTTTTAACTTATTCAGAGTTCTGGTTTCATGGTTTCTGTACAGCTTGTCAGCATTTTCTCTCTATTCCTATCTCTCTCTCTTTTTCACCCTATCTCTTTCTTTATTTACCTCTCTTACTTTGTCTTCCAAAGTCTCTCACTCTGTATACCACTTCCTCTCTGTCAATCGATAAAACTTAAGCTGCTGAAGCGAAAGCTCTTTGGAGTGAAACCAGAAACAAATTTCATTAACTGTTTGAGTTTAGTGAATTGCCTATCTATTCCGGTACTTAATTTTACTCATTGAAAGGTGTGTGTGTGTGTGTGTGTGTGTGTGCGTGCGTGCGTGCGTGCGTGCGCGCGCGCGTGTGTGAGGGAGAGATAAAGACTGAGATAAAGAATGAAAGAGTAAGAGAGAGAGAGAGACTGTGAGATGGAGTGAGTGAAACAGTGAGGGAGAATGAGAAAGGGAGTTAAAGAATGAGAGAAAGAAAGAACGGAAAAGACGAAGAGAGAGATAGAAGAGAGCGAAGGGGTTAGTAGTAGTAGTAGTAGAGAGAGAGAGAGAAAGAGAGAGAGAGAGAGAAAGAGAGAATCAATAGTATGAACGTGGAAAAAAAAGAAAAAAAAAAAAGATACTATCGCAAGAGTGGGAGGGATGACTCACTCTGCGTGTCGCGATCCGTGTCATCAGCGCGAAATTTCCTCTCTTTCCCTCCCGCTCTCTTCCTCTCTCCGTCAGCCTCTCCTAGTTTCTGTCCGCCTTCTGTCTTCAGAAATAGAGAGAGATAAGGGTTTTCTGTGCCTTCAGCTTCAAATGATATGAATCAGCGCCGAAAATGAGAATGATGCTTATGGTGTTCCGTGGCTTCAGAGTGCAAACCGAAAGGCCAGAGATTTCAATGTTTTCGAGTTCACTTTGGATCCATAGATGATTTAATATTAAATACTTCTATAGAGAGAACGCTGGTGTCATCGTTTCTTTTTCGGTTTGTTTTTTCGCTTAGGGATATTTCAATAGGAGATGTTTAAACTTCAGAATCAGGGTGTTTGCCTGAGAGGAGGTCAGTTATCACTGAGTTACAGCACCTAATAAGTGAGTTTACGAACAAAATGGGATAACATGTTTCGTGATGTTTGTGTCTAACCTGGCAAAAAGGCTGTCCATGGAATGACCTCAGTGCATTGTAGAGCGATTGGAGAAAAGGCTTTTTTTAAACAGAGAACAGAAACGAGTGTTTGTGACGCCTCAAATTCGAATAGGAACACTTTACTTCTCTTTTGAGAAATATGCGAAAATCGGTGATTAAATTGCTAATATATGTATTAGATCTACGGCTCTCGTTTTTGCAGGCAGTTGGCGCAGCGTAGTCTTCTTTGATCCTGAATTTCGTTTGGGTCTCCTGCTGCTGTAGTGCCCCCCCCCCCCCTCTCTCTCTCTCTCCTTTTTTTTTTTTTAACTGTGAATCTGCAGTAGAACCTGGAATTGATCTATCTGTACATTTCGACAATCATTAACTCATGGCGGTGGACAACGGCAAATAAGGCAGTAGAGCAATTATCGTGCCTCAAAAATGCATGCAATTAAATCTTCAATTAAGGATTCAGTTGACAGTTGTAATGACCAGGTGCATCCAATGTGTGGACATAGTTTTGAGGCAGGTTCGGATTGGATGCGCTGAGGCAAACAGGCCAAATTCTCCGGCTAGCAAGGCTAATTGCTTCGGCGCTGTCTTGTCGGGGCATGTAGGTGTGAATGGGGATGTACTGGCTCCTCTTTGTGACGTCCGATTGGCATGCCAAGGGGCGGGGGGGGGGGGGACCCAGGGGTTTTAAGGTGCGTTTGGGACTGACAGTCTCAGTTTTTGGACAGGGCTTGACATTACACGGACCAGGTGCATTTCGAAGTGAATGATGGACATTGTGGATGTTTACAAAGAGTCTTTTATTATGCAGTGAACTGTAGATTATCTGTTATCTTTGAAGTCTATGTGAGGACTGAGGACCGTTTTTTATTTTATTTTATTTTATTTTATTTTTATTCTTTATTTTACGTTAATTTTTTTTTTAAAGTTTCATTTTGTTATTATCATTTTAATTTGCCGATTTATCATGCTATGAAATGGATGTTGACAGTAAATTTCTAAGTCCATGAGAGAGGAATCATTTACGTCCATTTTTATTTGGTACACAGTTATGAAAATCGCCATGTGTGTGGAGATTTTCTGTCTGGATACAGACCAGTTTTCGTTTTAAAGTGAGGTCTTTCTTTCACTCTTGAGTTTTATTGTCCGGTAAGCCGATTGGCTCCAACAGTGTGTGAAGAATACACGAGTTGCTTGTTCTGAGATACCATAGTGATTGCGACCTTGCTATATCTGGATCTATATTAATTCCTTAGCTTCAACAACAACCATACCTTAGAGAGAATTTTCATGTTTTGATGCCAGGTCTGCTGAAAATACGCCCACAGATCCGGTATGTTATTATAGGCTATATCGTGAGTGGAAGTGAAAAATGTTCATTTTGAAAATATCACCGGAATTTCCCCAGGGCTTTGAGCTATTTCTGTGTAAATTAACTTTTGCAGAAGAATGATTTTTTTTGAGTTGATAAGTAGCAATAACGAAATGTATGCATTGTAGGTGAGGCGGTATTGCACATTTTTGGGAGGAGCTTGATGGTATATAGCCTAATTATGTTTGTCGGCGTTACTGTAAAGTCGACTTGTGGTCTTATAGATTGGACTTGTCCTGAATCCTGTATAGAAATAGATGTTGTAACCACTTTGTGTCGAGCATTCACCTAGTGCTCGGGAAGAAAAACGCTCATATAAATCTGAGAGAGGGATTCTCTGCAATGTGACATGTTTCATCCGAGATGAGCATTTGAATATGTGCTAGTTAACTTTTAATGTTCTTATCTGAGACTCACTTTTTTACTCAGCTTGTATCCAAACAATATGGTAAATTGTATGATTTAGAGTTTATTGTTGTTTTTGGTTAGTAGACGAATGACCCAATGGATGTCCCAAAGTGTAATCTATAGTGTGTGCTATGGCCACCTATTACTTTCACTGTGCAGGGATATCATAATTATGTACCTGTGTGATGGTGGCTTGTAATGTAAGAGCATGACAGGAGGAAAATGTGAGTTCACGGGAAATTGCGATGTGTCAGTAACCCTCTTGTTCTCCGACAGGTTCACACCTGGACTGTATCGAACTGAAAGCTGTAAAACTGTATTAGGTGATCAAAGAAAATAACGATTGACGAAACACATCAAGTGAGTGCGTGACATTGTTAAAGAAAGACAGGTGTGAATTTGGCCAAAAATCTCGTTGGGAACTGTATTTCTGCACCTGAGCAAACTGGTCTGACAAACAAAGAAAAGCACTGTGTGAAAAGATAGACAACGTGGAGTAAAATTTTTGTAACTCTATGGATGTTATACTTTGACCGGAGGATTCGTTGGATGTGGCAGTAGTATCAATCCAGTAGACTGACAGATCAGGGTCTTGACACACAACAAGCGGATAGCCAGTAGTGTTCGGCACTATTTATGACCAAGAATCAAGAAGATGATCGTATATCATATAAGCTCAGTGACTGCGTGATAGCGTAAGAAATCAGTGATATGAAATATTAGCAGAAAAACAAGATGGATATGATTTCACTAACACGAAGTCGGAGGACCGGATTTCTGCTTCGATGATACAAAATAGCCAGTGTGAGACTGTGACCATCAGTTTGTATGGAGGAGATCCAAAGGTCAAAGTGCCAGGTCGTGGTCACTCACAGAGAAAGTAGTTGTTACTGTCATCTACATGGGACAAGATCTGTCGTGGCTGAAACCAGGATGGTGGTCGTAAGTAATGCTTTGCTTAAGCAAAGAGCTTAGCTATCTCATGTCTTGTCTACACGCCAAGACATGAGATAGTATTTCTATCGTACAATCTCACACTGCCCTGTCAGTGCAGACAAATATCCTGCAACATGATTCATTCATTCATTCATTCATTCATTCATTCTTTCCTTCTTTTCATCTCTTTCTGTCATTCATTCTTTCTTTATGTCTCTCTGTCGATTTTTTCTTCCTTTTGCTCTCTTTTTCTCTCTCTCTGGGTCGGTTTAATATCTCTTTATTCTTCCCGTTTTCTTTTTTTCTGTCTGTCTTTCTTCATCTGTCTTACTCTCAGCCCGCCTTCCTCTAATTCTCCTCTGATCTCTCTCTCTCTCTCTCTCTCTCTTCCTTTGCTTGCCACAAATAGAGCTAACGCTGCCAACCTGCAATCATCCACATCAGTGTTGCATCACCGACCTTTACCTCAATATTTATCTCAATGCTGTGTGTTCAGCGCTCTCGCAGGTTATGACTCAACCGGCCAGGGAATCAATCGAAAGTGAACACGTCACTTCACTTCTGATCAGTGATGGAAACGTGGAGTCGGATTACATAAGCTCTGTCAGTGGAGACCATCTCCAGCAGCTATTAGACAATGGGTCATCTCTGTCATATTGTATTCCACTGCTCCCTATTTTCCTCTTTATCTCCCCTCCGCCTCTCCCTTCTCCCGTCTCTCTCTCTCTCCTCTCTCTCTCTCTCTCTCTCTCTCTCTCTCTCCTGCCTCCGCTATCACTTGATGTTACTCTAATTTTCCCCATATTTCTGAACTCGTTCGATCCAACCCTCGATAGATTTCTAGGAAAATTAAATTTGAAATAAAATAAGAAGTCGAAGGAACCATAACTACTCCTCCCTCTCTCTCTCACATTCTCTCTCTCTCTCTCGCAAACCCACAGGTTTTCATCCTAGTCATGCTATTATTTAAAGCCAAATGATAACATTGCCATAATTACTTTCAGGGCCCAATTGTTTATCAACCAGTCATACAATACTAAACGGATTGTATCACATTCTACATGAAAATAGTACAGAAATAGTTCAGATTCTTTTATACCGTATGAGGCTTGCATGTGTGTGGAACGCCATGATTCATTAGATCTCCTTGATTGTACACAACTCTCAGAGCGAGGTCCAAATTTAAAACCAGCAATAGCCGTGGACTCATGAACGTGTACGAACATTCACAGTTTGGTCCATATGCTCAAGCACATTATTGATATCGATCCGTGCCGAAAATCGGTGGTGGCGAACGTTTATCGGTGTGCAGATTACTGGGAGCTGATGCTCAGGTTTGCCAGGTTTCAGGTGTCAATACTCCAGGGAGCTAATATGGAACACTTTAGGGTGCTGATTTGACCATTGGCAGTACGAGTGGCTGGAACGGTTATGGGGGAAATTCAGTTGATTAACCGAGCCGGTCAGTGTTAGAAATATAAGACAGTGTGGGGGATACAATGGACTATTTTCTTGATTATTGGGTTTTGAATGTGAAACTGATGGATGTTGATACTCAGGGATGTCAAATTTTCTACTTTAGTAGGATTTTGTACTTTTTGGCTGTCAGTAATTTCGCTTTTGGCCTCATTAACGTACTTCAATTTTATGTGTTGCTAGAGTGTATGCCAGGAACTTTTCCCACTTTTTCATGCAGACAGATTGACATCCCTGGATGCTGAATCAGTTTCACATATTGGAAGTAGCTCATCAATTTTATGTCGAATGGCCCATTTTTCATTTTTGCTGGGGGAAAAAATGTCTGAGCCTGTCCCTTCCCTGGTCAACATTGTGACATGTTGGAAATGTGTGGTGGTTCAAGATAAGAGCGATGTATGATAGCCCCAGATAAAGAAATCGAATCAGATGATTCCACTGATAACCAATCTTATTTCGATAGTAAAACGATCGGTTAAATTCACCCCATGAAATATGCAAACATGGCCAAATTTGAACGGTTCAGAAACTCCGATTGATTTTCCCGTCCATCTGATGTATTTTTGTGAATCCTGTCGAATTTCAAGGGATGAATAATGTGTCTTTGGTTTTATGTTTCTCCATTTCTCAGACTTGTTCTATAATAATGTACTTACAAGTGATTTTCACTTGCTGCAATCGATATCTGAAATATTCTGGCAAAGAAGGTGATATACAACCGCTTGCGCGCCTTGATTTTATTCCTCCTCACATGCTCATTCCTCTACACATTGATTCTCAATAGCCGTATTTATCTGTCTAGCTTTCCTGGCACATTTTTTCCCTTTCTGATATTTAGCAGCCATTTGTTCTAGATTCTAGCTCTTGCTTCTCACTGAAATGGGTTTATATTTTATAACTAACTCTTGGCACCACCCACAAAATGACAGCGAATGTGTGCCAAAAATTGCTATTTTGTTACATTATTTATAGGTTTCAAAAGGTCTGCAGGAATTTCCAGAAATGATTCTTGTCCTTTCTATGGGTTTCATTATCTGAGCCATTCTATTTTCCTCCCCCCCCCCCCCCTTTTGTTTTTTTCGTCTCACTTCATAAGCTCTTTTTTTCCCCCGTCTTTGTTTATAAGTACTGTAGTTTACAGAGCGGCTTTTCCCTGCAAAAGTCCATTCTTCAGTGCAAACTGAAGTTGGTCCATTATTGAAATTCTAAACCTAGCCAGGCTCACTCCTTAGTCATCTCCTTTGTGTCTACTCGTCTTTGGCAATGCGCGCCATCTCCTTCTCTTGTTTCTTTGTCAGTCGTTTCTAAAAAGTACGACGAATTCATGACAGAAAAATCTTCCACTCTTACGACATCAAACGTAACCCTTTCTGTGACATAGTGGCTTTGTTTACTGTTACCTTTAGGTACTTAGGCATTAAGATCACAGGGCCAAAACCGTCTCGACCTCAGGCAGACGGGGAAATGCTCAGTCCTATAAAATATCAAGAGGCTGATCTGGTCAAAGATTCGTTCATAGTACTTCTTACTTGAATTATCTTCCTAATAGGATAAGATAGATAAGATGAGTTGAGATAAGATAAACTTTAAGCTCTAAATGAAATGGCTTTGATGAGGCAGAGTATACATTCACACCTACATCCAGAAAAAAAAAATGATAATAATAAAACATGAAATCATAGGGTATGGCACGAAAGCGCTCGTCCTGTGTTGATTCAAGCCTAAGCTGTCATTTCATGAAGATGAGTAAATATCGTTGAAGAAACATCAGTAGTACAGCTTTTTCCAAAAGCTGATGCTGTTAGGTACTTTATCGACTGGGTTTGATTGACTGGCTTCCTTTGAAACAAGTCAAGTCAAGCCTCAAGCTTGTTCACCTCGTATTACAATACTGGGACCTCCAACCAAATTTAAACTGTAGCCCTTAATTTTATTTCAGTTATTCTTCCTAGAGATCTCTATTGATTTCTGTGTGCCCTAGCAATTTTACAGAGGAACGTTCTTGAATTTTAAAAATAGTAATATGGACAGAATGGATTCGTTCTGAATGTTCAAGCAGTTACATGATTGATGAAATCACACTGTAAACAGTACCACTAAATATTATGGCTTTTAAAATACAATGCATGAAATTTCACCCCGTCTTTGTTTCTGTCAGGTATCTTGTTGTTATGCCATAATTATAATAGTAAGCTGCACAAGCGTCGGAAATTTAGCCTGTGACATCAGCTTATTCAATTTTTATCATATCTAGTTGACAATACTCGTATTGTTGTTTGTTTATTTTGTTGTATAGTCAGCCCGTAAACGATCCGTTTGATATTCACATACGTATCTATTATAAGCTGCACAATAGTGACAGCCATTGTATTACGTGTTGACATCTTTCTGTGTTTCATAGCGTAAAACAAAGAATCCCAATACTGGTGCTACTTCACCACTCACAATTTCGAAGGAATGAAAACAAGCATTCGTAACCACTCTGTCAGGTGTAGAGGATTTAAGAACAAATCAGGAAATGGATGAATATATTGTTTACGTCCTCTCTTTCCTTCTCTAGCGCATCCTCAATGAACGACGTCTGTTTACATCAAAGGTCTTTAGATCATCGAGTTCTGTTGTCGGTTCATAGGACCGAAATGGTCTCGGCCTGAGGCCTGTACTTGCTGACTGCTCTGAGTTAGTCGCTGGTCTTTTAAAAACAAAAGGCCAAGGTTTACTACTGTTTGCCCATAAACACCGACCAGGGGAAAGATAGTAAAAGACGCATCAAAGCGAGAAAAAAAACGGAGTCCCTTAAAATGTATTTTGTGCGGATTTTCTTTCAGCGAACGGACTTAACTGCTTGATGTGTGTGAGACGGCAGGATGTCTCGTGGCTTATGTTTGAGCGGGGGGAAAACCCCAAGTTTTTGTGAAGTTAACTACGTCACAGTGGGCTGGTTACTCATTATCGGGAACAAACAAGTTCAAAGAGCGGCGGGTTTTGTTGCTGAAGTGGTCGTAGTGATCTTCTGGGGAGCCAAAGAAGCGAAACAACACTTGAATGATTTGACAGCGATGACCCAAGCTCTACAGGTCTTTGCGCAAACGACCTCTTGACTTTTTAGACCACTATGACTAAATACCACAGGTGTTTATGTCTGGCTGTCGCGACAGTTTACTCAGCTAAAAGACTCAAACTCCCCTCCCCACTTTCCCCTCACACTCTTCACGCATTCGTCTTGATGACATATGTGTCTGTCAGTATGGCTAGGTGGATAGATGGACAAACAATTGGCTGGACAGGTGGATGGCTAGATTGATAGATGGACTGAAAGATGAATGAGTGGATGGATGGATGGAGGGCTGGGTGAATGGGTGAATGGATGGATGGTTGGATGGATGGATGGACGGGCGGAAAAACGGCCGCCTGGACGACTGACAACATAATATGCGCGCTCGCTGGTGTATACGTACTTAAAATATGAATACATGTATTTGGCTACGTATCCAAGATCTATTGAAGGATCGATGATAAGTGCATGTATCCTGTCTACCTGATCGTTTGCCGAGACGGCTCGTTTCCTGATTAATGAGTTAATTAACCAATTATCCTTTGTGACGATGGAGGGATAAACAGTATCCCAAACATTTACACCGTGGATAATGCAAGGAGGGTGTAATCCTAGCCAATGTTTGGTCTTCGTTCATGGGATGATCATCAATTTTAGGCAAAGACTGGCAGCAGTTTGGATTGCCAGACAAGTGATTTATAAAATCATGTCTTAAAAAGTGCGAATATTTTACCCTAGTATGGCCAGAACATCCTTTATACAGCTGATTCTTTTTTTTCTTCTTTCTTTCTTTTTCTTTCTTTCTTTCTTTCTTTCTTTCTTTCTTTTTCTTTCTTTGTTTGTTTGTTTGTTTCTTTCTTTCTTTTTTTGTGTTTGTTTCTTTAGAATAGTTCTGTTTCTGTGTTATATATCGATTGATTGTTGATTGGTTGATTGACCGATTTTATCATTTATCACTCGATTACATGTTTTTTTGTTTTTTTTCAGTGTATCTTCATTGTATCATTGTTTGATAAGAAAAAAACAATTGCCCTCATGAATACATCATAAATTCATTTCCAGGACATTCTGAGCCAAAATTTGTCATATTGCATGTTAATGATTTTGTGGGCGGACAATTCTCTCATTGTACTTGTAGATGTCTATGCTTGTGAGCTAAAATCATTGACCCAGAACATTGAGAGTGCCATCTAGATGAAATTATTCAGCTCATACTCTGTGACAGATATGAAATGATAAACGCAACAAAACACAACAAATCCCAGAAATCGCCATAGAAGCTGAAATCTGTAATTAATGACACATTTCCTATCAACGTTTCGTTTCCCTGTTTTTGTTTGTAGTCATTTCCACGCGTATGTGCCAGCATCAGTGTCAGATGGTTGAAATTGCATTCTTAGATAAAGCCCTGGCAGTTCTCATGTTAGGCTGATCTTTTGCATTAGCCCTATTACAGTGTTGGAGCCATTGCTTTCGCCCAATTACTGTGTAATGCCATGTATAAACCATTGGATTGCCATGTGAGAATCAATATATATTATCTGATCCATGTAAAACATGATGAAGCCTTTTTCATTTGCTATGTTTGATAAACCATTACAATGGCATGTTCCTTATGTAATACGTGATTTATCTTCTGTTTCCCAGATGCTCCTCCTGCGGGAAGAGGCTGAGCGACTGGTACATCCAGAACCGTGGAGACCTGTACTGTCGGCGGGACTACTGGTCCAAGTTCGGTGACAGGTGCAATGGATGTTCTCACATCATCTCCGGCCCCGTCATGGTGAGTGAGGATAAACTGCTCAGGTTTACATACGGGTCTTTATGACAAGAAAAACGCTCAACTGTGTGCGCAGTTTAACGAGAAGAGCACGAACTCTGCTGGGAAGTTTACTGCTAGCAATCTCGTATGTGCAAGAGAAGTCAAAACCTGGAAATATGGTTTTGGATAATTGGTATAAAGAACTTTTGCGATAATCTTCAAGCATATGTGGATAAAAGGGATTCCATTGTATTGGGAAGCTTCTATTAAAAATAATAATAATAATAATAAAAAACATGAAAGTTAAGTGTTTTTCTTGAGACATCGAAACACCTATGTTAATCCTCCCTTAACTTCCTGCATAGTTTCAACCTGAGTAACCGTCCACTCCGCGGCCTGGTGGATTAGGCCTTAATGGTCTTTAACTTAACTGCACAGCTTCAGTCTTAAATCTTAAGTCATCAAGTTAAGTGCACAGCTTGACTCTGGACAGTCTTCAGTTTACGTGCACAACTTGACAGCAACATTTTACTTACCAGGAGCCGTGAAGTTGGCTGTATGAAGTTTGCTAGTCACGCAGTGAACTGGTGTCAAGAGTTTGTATGTAGTGAGAGCAATGTTTACTTTTGAATTATTCTTGGACGCTTATGATGAAAAATGTTTCTGTTCCATTACAAGTTTCTTTCATGAAATACCCGGAAGATGAACCTGATTTCCCAAATACCAAGAACTATTTTCTTAGCAAGAAAGGATTAATAGACTCTATCGTCGTTTCACATCGGAATCTGAACAATCCTCAACACTGCTCCAAAGCTTGGCAGTAACAGTCTTCAGCTGTATTACACAACAGGGCTTTAACAGTCGTCTTCAACCTTATTTCTCCGACTCAACCGTAATGGTCCTTAGCTTAAGTTTTTAGCTTTTCTTGAGTAGCCTAGTCTTCATGACTGACCTGATAGATAAGGAGATGAAACGTCAGTGAGGCAAATTACATTTGATAGCCGTAATACTTGGCCCGTCAGACCTCCCAGGTTCATTATTTTGTCTTCTCTGTCTTGCAATCAGAGTCCTCGTTTTTCTGGGCTTGTTGTGAATTTTGCAGTACTGGTGTAAGTTGTGGAAAGGAAATCTTTTTTAATTTGTTTGTCATTATTTCTCGCTATGTGAAAGTGCTACATGGATTTTTTTTTTTTTTTAAATTTACCTTGTAAAATACATTGCATGAGCGACAATAGAGGTATTTTGAGGTCATTCACATGACCGAAGGGTTGTCGTTCGTACCGTGATTTATGTTCACGCTCTGAGCATGTCAGACAGGGCTTGCCAAAGATGAGTATTTAGACATGGCCACGTGATATAGACAAATTATTATCATATTGATGTATATATATAAAATACATGCATACCCATGTGGGGCGATGGTCACTCAATGATGCGACAGACATTGGTCTTGTCGATATTGTACAGCTGATACAAACTCAAATATAGAGCAAGAGAAAGGCCCATCTACCTGGACAAAATTCCCGTGGCAAGGAGATTCAGGACGAGTCCAATGTGGATCGTCAAACATCGATAATTTAAGTTCGTCTCCTTTGGCTTAGTGTTGTTGGCTGGACAAAAGCTCAAGATAGCCAAATTGCAATCTCCAACAATTGCTGTTAAACATTTTTTTTTATTTTTTACCCAGGTGGCCGGAGAGCACAAGTATCACCCGGAATGTTTCCAGTGCAGCATCTGTCAGACCTTGATTGGGGATGGCGAGGCCTACGCTCTGGTGGAGAGGTCCTTTCTCTACTGGTAAGTCACATATTGTCTCAGTCAGTGTCTTTGCATACAAACGTCTGTTTCTGTCTGTCAGTCTATATCCATATACGTCTCTTTTCCTGTCTCTGTTAATCTACATTTGTATAGTCTGTCTCTGTCTGTCTGTCTGTTTGTCTATATCCGTACACATCTGTTTCTGTCTGTTTGTCTATATCTGTACACATCTGTTTCTGTCTGTTTGTCTATATCTGTACAAATCTGTTTCTGTCTGTTTGTCTATATCTGTACACATCTGTTTCTGTCTGTTTGTCTATATCTGTACACATCTGTTTCTGTCTGTTTGTCTATACCTGTACACATCTGTTCTGTCTGTTTGTCTATATCTGTACACATCTGTTTCTGTCTGTTTGTCTATATCTGCACACATCTATTTCTGTCTGTTTGTCTGTATCTGTACACATCTATTTCTGTCTGTTTATCTATATCTGTACACATTTGTTTCTGAATTGGTCTATTCTATTGACGTCTGTTTCCATTTGTTTGTCATCATCCGCATGCGTCTGTTTGTGTCTGTCGTTACGTTCTGTTTACTTCTTTCAAACTCCTAGTGGAGGTTATCTCGACAGGATTGTGTCTGTCGGCCTGTGTCTACTCACATCTATTTCTGACTGCCAGACATTGATTGAAGATGGGGCCTATGTTCATGTCGAGAAAGATCCTTTCACTGTTGGATCTTTTCTCTTTCTCCCATAACGTTGTCTGTCTATCTCAGTCTTTATGTCCGCAGTAGTATCCATCAGTCGGGTGAATTTGTTCTTCTGAATCCGTATATTCATCTTTCTCGATATGTACATCCATTTATCTGACTGGGACCGAGAAGATCTGTGCAATGATAGAAAGTCCTCAGCAGTAAGGTTTAACTTAGCTAGCGACCCTCGTCTTTGCCGTGCTTCACAACTCTGGATAATATTTGTGGGTAACTCAAAGATATCAGATAAGAAAGAAGACTTACGACAAAGTGTCCAAGAAGTGTGGTTAGGGGTGATAACATGGCTTTATTTGGTGAACAAAATATGAAAACATACTTCTGTGTCCATTCCTTTCGCTGAGAATAAAAGTCTGTCTGTTTTTCATAAATGCGTCCTGACAAGGCGCGGAACTTTTTCAACCCTATTCTAAACCTCAATAGGAGAAAGATAGCCCAGGATGATACTTAAGACTTCATAATATAATATTCAGGCACAAGGCGAGTCTGAGCTTTTATCGAATCGTCATCTCCTAAAATTGCGTTGAGGTCAGGTTGCATCTTGTAACAAATTCATTGATAAACAGGGCTACCTTTTCAAAGATTTGCCCAAATAACTTTTGGACACAATGCTTTCCTCGCATGACTCATCTTTTAAGTTTTGACTTCAGCCTGCAAATATTCCCAGCATTTGAACAAGAATGCTTGGTAGACATAATACATCCTACAGAAATCATTGTGAAGGCATCTCCTAGAGGAGAGAGCCGATGACTAAGATCTAGATGGGAAGAACCATTGTGTGATAGAAAGCTCTCCCACTGAGAGAAGAGAGAGGCTGAAATGTTGCTGTAATGCTGAGATGATTCAGAAACACAATGGTACAAATAACTGGGCAAGGAAATATTTCCCTCTGCTACAGGATATCCCAGCCGTTAGTAAACTTTGTCCTTTGTTTACCTCGGCTATTCCAAGTATGGAAAATAATTGTATTGGCTTTGGAAATAATTGCTCCGTGATGCAGTTTTCAGTTACGTTAAAAAAAAAAAAAAAGAAAAGAAAAACACACACAAAAATCTTGTCTTCCTAATTCTCTCTCCCCCCCCCCCCTTTTTTTTTTCCTTGTTTGCCCTATGGTTATGTTATAAAGTTAACAATGGGATGTTTATATTTTGTTTCGTTGGTTTATTTTTCCCATTTTCTTTTGTTTATGAAGACGTTCCCGTCTGTAAACACTGTCACTATGACAGGCCTAGAGTTACTATTAGAATTTCAGAAGGTTAGGGTCAGGATCCACGGCGATGAGGTGTTCGTTCAGAAGTTAGGCCGATGTTCAGATTTGGTGATTCCTACTGAATTCATGCTGTTATCTCTACACTGTGAGGAAATAATATGAGAACTGGAACTGAATGTTGTCTTCAGTTTTGTTCATGAATGATTACCGATGCAGAGATCGCGAAACACAGACCGTGAAATATGGGGAAAAGGGATCCAAATAGTGTGAGTCCATGGACCCGCATGTGTTATGTCACATAGGTATTGGGCAAGGTTGGTAGTGAGACAGACTGGAATTAGAAGCCTTGACTGGAATGAATGCTCCTATATGGTCGAGCGAGTGATCACATTTCAAGACCGAGCATTCTGGCCCGTAAGATAAACAAGACACAGCACCTGATGTCGATCAGAATGGTGTGTCTGCCAACCTGTCTATCTGTCTTTGTAGTATGTCTGCCAACTTAAATATTTGCCTTTCTGTGTGTGTGTGTGTGTGTGTGTGTGTCTGTCTGTCTGCCAGTCTGTCTGTCTGTTTGCCTGTCTGTCGGGAAAGAGCCTGAAGGAAGCATTCGAAACTTCTTTGTGGATGCATAACTGTGTTATGAA
>JBCAUA010361591.1:0-18640 GCA_038406235.1 Peronia verruculata | reverse complement strand
AGTAAACAAATCAGCGTGTGAGCGAAAATCCTCGGTCATGTGATTTTTCTCGAAGTACCTCATTGTTCCTCTCCCCGCTTTCTTTCTTTCTTTCTTTCTTTCTTTTTTTTTCTTTTTTCTTGTCTATTTTTCTTTCTTTCTGTCAATTTTTCTGTCTTTCTGTCTATTTTTCTGTCTTTCTTTCTTTCTGTCTATCTTTCTTTCTTCTTTTCTTCTTTACTTCTTTCCTCTTTCTTTCGTTCTCTTCCACTCTCTTCCCTGTTCCTTCGTTCTCTCCTTCTTTTTCTTTTTGTCTTTCTTTCTCTCTTTGTTTTTCTTTCTCTCTGTCTCTCTAATTGTTTGGTTTTTCTTTATTGCCTTTCCTCCCCCCCCCCCAAATCCTTTGCCTTTTTTTTTTCTTTCTTTGCAGTTGATTTTGTGGCTCTCTATTGGTGCCATTCCTGGTGTTGTTTCTCTGCCTTTCGTTCGGTCTGTCACTATTTCCTTGAGCGATTCCGCCCTCGTGTCCGCCTCGTTAACCTCTTTTCAGTTAGATGACAATTTTTTTTTTGTGACCTTTGCTCTACTCATGACATGTTCAGCTGTCGTCTGCTTCACTTTCTTCTCAGTATTGTTGTTGTTAATATTATCTTTTATCTTTTATCCCTTCATTTCTTTTCACCTCGTAATAAGTCAGTCTGGGCATAACTTAACTGAGACTGTCACGGTAGGTCATAATCCTTTGTCCGTTGTGTGCACCATCACGTTCAACACTTTGGAGATTATGGAAATTTATTTTCTTTCTACATGTATCTTGAATCATACAAGTGCACAATTTGACAAAAGATAAAAGTAAGATGAATTACAAAGCTCCTGTGAGTGAGAGAAGAGAAAATATCAGTTTGAAAAGTGTTGAATGTGAGGATATAAACCATGGACAAAGTATAACTATTTTCTGTCACACTCAGTTCTGTCAGCAAGTTCTTGTCCACAGAATTGATAGAGGGGGGGGGGGGAAGGAGAGAGAGAGAGAGAGAGAGAGAGTAGAGACAGAGGGCGGAAAGAAGGAACGAGAGAGGAGAAAGTGTGAGAGAGAGGGGGGAGTGAAAGACAGAGAGAAAGAGAACGAAAGAGACACAATTTGAGAAAAACAGAATGAGAGAGAGAAACGAAAAATGAGAAAAAAAAAAAAAAAGAGACAGAGTGAAAATCAAGAACAGAAACTGAAAGTATAGTGGAGCGAGAACAAGGAATAAAGAGAAGGAGTTAGAGAACTGATAAGAGGATAGAGAGAAAGAAAGGATGTGGTGAGATTGATCGCGAGAAGGAAGGAACAAATAGCAATTACGCTGGAGTCAGATTCTTAGCCAGAAACATTACTCCCTCCCCACTCCCACCCCTCTTCTTCCCCCCCCCCCTCCCACTTTTGTTTTCTCCATATGTCGTGTCGATAGAGTTGCCTGTTCTCGATAATCCGCCCCGTGTGCGTTCATGCGCATGCGTCATGTCTGATCTTTGCTTTGCATATCAACCGCTTTCACTTTCTACTTTCATCCCATTTGTTTTTCTTTCTCCCCGCTTCCTTTCTGCCTAATTAACGGCTCTTTTCCCATACCTTTCTCTCTCTCTCTCTCTCTCGTTTTAGACTCTTTCTTTTTCCCTCTCGCTTTCTCTCAAATTTTCACTCTCCCACCTTTTCTCTCTCTCTCTCTCTTCCTCTCTCTCTTCTAGCTATCTCTTTATCTCTCGTTCTCTCTCTCTTTCTCTCTGTCTTTTTTTCTCTTCTTTTTTTTCCTCCCTCCTCTCTCTGTTTATCTTTCATTCTCTCTGTCTCTCTTCTCTTTTTCTTTCTCTTGAGCCCTCTCTTTCTCTCTCTCTCTCTTTCTATCTCTCTCGATCCCTTTCTTTCTTTCCTCTGTGTCTTCTCTCTCTTGCTCTCTCACTCTCTTTATTTTCTCTCGCTCTCTTTCTCTTTTTCCCTCTCTCTCCTCTCCCGCTCTCTCTTTCTCTCTCTCTCTCTTGGACACACATACACTAGTGTTGCGTACACGATGTTTGGGATTTCCGCCTCTTTCCTTTCATCTTACTTCCGTTTCACTTTCTGTATCAGTCACCAACTCTAGCCCTGTTATATTCGAGATATACATATCAAGAACAGGACAGTTCAACAAGTCGTCACGTAGACAAAGTAAATCGTCAGTCATTGTATGCATAATGTATTTTGAATTTGTCCAGCCTGATTCTGTATCAGATAATTTAGACTGAAGGCTGTTTGTGACCTAGTTTTCTTGTAATGAGCTAGTGACCCCATTACATTGAAGCACTCACTCTGACCTAATTAGATACACATAGACGACTTGATGTTCATTGTGAGTATTTATTATAATAATATTCTTCTCATACAGTATGCTGAAAGTGGTCGCTCAAAATTCTTAAACTGTCAGTTATGGATGGGTGGATGGATGGATGGGTGGATTTAGGGATGGATGGATGGGCGGAAGGATGGGTAGATGGACAGATGGAATGATGAATGGATGGATGGATGGATGGATGGATAGATGAATGGGCGGATCGGGTGGATAGATAGATGGATGGATGGATGGAAGGAATTTCGACGGATGAAATTGTAGATTGATAGACTGGTGGTGGGATCAATGGATGGATGAATAGGTAGACGAGTGGATGCACAGATGGGCAATCGAGATTATTTTATTATTATGATAACCTGAGTGCGTGGACAGAGGTAAGCCGTCCTGTTTATCTGGCAGATTTCATCTGGAGTATGAAGTGAAACATCCTCCACGTGGAATGAATTGCGGAAGAGAGCAACAGAGAGACAGAACCACCGAGAGACAAACTTATGTAAACTGAGCTGGATTGAATGTATGTATGAGAGGGGAGGATGAATGAGCAACTGGTGGTCAGATGCGATCGATGGGTTGGCTACCCGAGCTGTTTGACTTCCCAGGAGAAATCAAGCCACAGATCCATCATCATTAGTGAGCTCATCATAAACAGGCGACAGTCACACACAAGGGAAGCGCTTTCAGCCCTCGTCCTCGCCTCGGCCGGTGGAGATAATGCTCTTTCCTCTCCTGCTTATGCACTGGTTTTTATCCTTTGACCCCTCCTTAACCCCTTCAAAGTGAGGCATCATTCCCCCCCCCCTCTCTTTTTCTACCCCTCCCTCTCCCACCCCTTGTTCCAATCTCTAGCCCATCTTTGCCATATGTGTTTGTTCAGTGTAATGAGAAAGTGGCATAAGAAAAGGAGATTTTATAAATGTAAACAGCAGATATAGAGATTGCAATATGTATTATATCGAAAGTGAAATTGATAACCTTTGATCATAGGTTTATGTTTTCATAGCTTGTTCCGGATAGCTTTCTTTCTTTCACTGTGATTTTCTTTTTTTTTCTTTCTATCCGTCTTTCTTTCTTTCGTTCTTCCATCCATTCTCATTCTTTCTTTTTCTTCCATCCATTTTCCTTCTTCTATTCTTTATTTCTTTCTACCTATCTGTCCGTTTTATGTTTTTCTTATGTGGGACTGTTTTTAAATATAGTAAGGAATTAGACCAGAAATGGACATTCCTGGTACACAGAATCTCTCATTTTGCAAATTGATTAAAAGAAAACAAGTTCACATTTAGAGGAGTCGCTAAGTAAGGCGGTAAGAGACCACTTTCACTCTATCCGTTCATGACGTCGTAAACATCAGTCTCCAAAGGCGAAATGTAAAGCGATAGAGTGTCTCTCAGTGAAGTAGGAAAATAATGCGAGATCGTTTCGCAGATTACCTGCCCATTCCAAAAGAGGGACTTGTGACTTGTGTAAGGGGAGATTATTTTCACCAGACATTTACTTCCCTTTGTAAAACATTAGGTGCTCAGCAAGCAGTGTAAAGAGGAAATTTCTTTATACTTCTTGCCACTCAAAAGACTGGTGGTCAAAAAATTTGATAAAATTATAACAATAAGAAGAAGAGATTCCCTTTTTATCCAAAGTTTCCTGGAATTTTTCAAGGCGTATGTTTCTAGTAAAAGGCGCAAGAAGTGATTGTTTTTCCCCTCTTTACACTACTTGTTCAATCTCTCTTTTGTCTGATAAAGGGAAGTAATAGGACTGAGCACAACTATCTCCCATTCACGTCAGTGTACTGATTGGTGTACTGCATGCTCTTGTCTATAGTGAGCTATTTCCAGCGTCAGTTAAACTTAAAATGTTTTGATTTTGTCAAATAAAAGTCTAACATAAGAAAGAAAAAACGAAACAGAAACAAAAACAAAACGTTTTGTCTTCTAACATCCAGTGACAATTGTGAAAGAAAAAAAGAATAATAGTAAAAAAATAACAATGTAATGAAAACAATTAACTTTTGTCTCTCATCGGGTAATTGTTTTGTTTTTCTTTCACATACTTCAAATAAGAAAACAACGTGTGATTTTTGTCCCATCGTTAATAGTACAATGCTTGCATTATTCCTCGTCTATTTGACAAAGGCAAATCGCTTAATTAGCTGGGAACAAAACAACAACAACAACAACAACAACAACAACCAAGAAAACACAGTATTGTGAGACCAAAGTGAGTATGAGAAATGGAGGCCGTCCCAGCGGAAAGGAGTAGATCTAGCCCATCGACAGCATCATTTCTGTCACTGTGGTTTCTTTGTGAGATATCACTGAAATCTCTGTTAGTGGAGCCCTGAGTGCGTCTGAGAAAGTGTCTGAAGTGCTGATGTTTCCTATAATGACATTTATTCATGTTGAAACAAGGACAGTTTAGATCTAGACTAGATGACAATGTAAGATAAACTTGTAAATATAGTCCTAAAAAGGAAATTCTATTCAAAGTTGACGGGATACTTGCACACTTAGATTGATGCAGACAAAGATATCACGAGAAGAGCACCAGGGCAATGCAATCTCTCGGAGCTATGTCTCAGCTTGATCAGCCTATCGTTGGTGGCGGAGATGAATTTCTACGACCTTGACTATTTGTTTTAGTCGTCACATCAACAAACGCCCACTTTGTAGGGAAAATTGATTATAAAACATTTGCTTAGTGTCTTCCTGAATTGGCTTTGATTAACATGCCTGAAGGGATAGGGTGTCAGTGTACTCGTGGTTTCTACTAACAGCATGGCGGATATCTTCTTCGTACTGCAAACAGTATATCATTTAGGAGAGTAGATGATTTATATGCATAGTGTAGCGACATCAGCCTGTAGGAGGGTAGTTGGAGGGTTACGGCAGTAGAAATCACGGTCTTAGAGTGATCATAACCAGCTCAATCAATTATTATGTAAATTATGCACGTGCACGTTCTGGAACCGGTAGGTGATATTTTCTATTATTTTCTATTATTTTCACATACTATTTTTGGTGTTCGTACTCGGCCAACGGGAACGTCTCACTAATCCGAAGGTTCACTAGTCTGAAGATTCACATAAATTTTATGAGGTCCACCTCTAGATCTAGTCCGAATGTTCACATTTATGAGGATTGTGTTTTTATGAGAATATTCTTCGATTTGGTTCCTACAGCAGTGAAAAATGAACGCACGCACGCACGCACACACATCCACACACACACATACACGCCCAAAATAAAAAACAAATCAAATTTATTATCCTTTGTTAATCAAAAATTAAACGCAACGTTGTCTTTTTCATTGAAAATAACTGATTTTTAAATTTTTTTTTTTTTATGGGAACATTCTTCGATTTGCTTCCCACAGCAGTGAAAAACGCATGCCTGCACGCATGCTCACACATACACGTACATACATGCACACACAACACACACACAAGATACCGGTACATTTAGTAATATTTGTTCAGTCAAAAAAAATAAGCACCATATTGTCTTATTGAATGAAAATGACTAAGTTCGGACTAGTGAACCGTTCTCGTTACAATCACTGCGTGGCGTTATAGCTCTAGTCAGTACAATGTATTTACATCGTGCTCTTTCGCCTGCGGACTAGCTTTATTTTATAGACTAGATCTATGTGATGGCTTCCTCTAACCCACTGAAAAAAACAAAAAAAGACGACTCTTTCCTTTGAGTCGAAAATGAAAATGCCGCTGGAAATAGAAGTACAATGTTCAAGACGGCCATAGCTGAAAAGTATGGCATCCCCCCAAATACACTCGACGGTATTAAAACATCGGGAACGTGTGGAGAAAGCGGCACCCTCCTCCTCTTTTTTTTTTTTCCTCATAGGTAATTTGGGAGTTGTTTCCCTTGTCAAAAAACTGGAAGACGAGCTCTCATAAATCGAACCCATGAGGATGGTCCCTACAGGTTGAAAGACCAAGCCCTGAACCCGCGGATTATAATCCGGGCCAGGCATTTAACAGAAGTTTTGGTCCCTACAAAATCGATTTAAGCGGACTCGACTGTACTACATGTGTCAGTTTTGCTTTGCCTGAAATGGTCTCTCTGGTCAAATTGTTATATGTCTGATGTCAGATTTTTCATGGATAGTGTAAATTGTGTAGTGTGAAAGAGGGAGTGAATGCACTTCATCACGGACACTACAGCAGTTGTACTACTAGACCTAGCATGCCTCATGGCAAGCCTCTAGATGCCATGGACCGCATTGAGCAAGGCAATCAACGTTGAACTAAGAGATACAGCTGGACTCCGGAAAGAAGCATGTACATGCACATGTATACATGTAAAAAAAAACACTAGACATGCAGAGTGGATAAAAGAATTATGTCTTACGCCCAGGGCAAATGAGTCGCAAGTCGTGACGGGTGAGTTCAAGTCACAGATGTTTTTTACCATTTTTTGACTATGATACCAAAATATTTTTCTTCAGATTTAAAAGATTAAATTGTCGTTTTGTGAAAACAAAACAAAAATTTAGTATCTTAGTTTGAAATTAGTTAAAAACAACCAAAAATGGCTGCATATCTTCTTTGCCCAGTGCGACTTCTGACTCATTTGCCCTGGTCGCAAGACATGTCTTCACTGTAAGTGACAGACATAATGAATTTACAGCCTACTGAACCCATTTTTTTCTCTCTTGTTTTTGCTTAGGCTAGGGCCTAATTCCTAAGCTAGATTCTGATGAAGATCTAAAGCTCCAGACTCTTTTAACTTTAACTAGCCAAATACTTTAACTAGCCCCTCATTAAAAAAAAATATTAATTCTGATGAAGATCTAAAACTCCACACACTTAAAACTTTTAGCGATCCCTCATTAACAAAAAAAAAAAACAGTTCCGAAAAACAAACAGAAATTATGTCCATTTACACACGTAATTTAAGAAACTGAAAAAAAAAAAAAGGCAGAGCAGTGTTGAGATCCGAACCCCCGATCGTCAACTCGGCGTACTGATCATTTATCCACTCTACCATGGAGCAGCGCTATCTGTCAATGAAAATAACGGTATTAACAAGACTGCTAGGCGTACCGAGCCCACAGGTCCTAGTGCTAGTGATGTAGTACTAACTAGCAGATAACGGAGAGTAATGCAAATGTACATTACTCAGGCGTCTGTTTACATACTAGCAGATGACGAACAGGGAGCTAGCCAATGGGGTAGCAGGATCTTGAAATGGTGGGGGTGGGTTTACATTTTGGAATACCGCATGGAAGCGCAGTAAAATGGGAGGGCTTAAAGTTCACAATTACCAAAAAGCCTTTTGGAAAGAAATGAAGAAATCATACATACTGAGAAAATTGCAATTGAAATTTTATAATCTCTATTCAGTCATTTAGTGGTGCCATTTTGGGGCATAAAGCATATGTTTCTGGCCCCATCCGTTGTTTTTATTGTTTGAGTCATAGAAGACTTCAAAATGTGTAAAAATAGGAAAACTCCATTTTCGATATTTTAGTCCCAAAATCTTATTAGTTATTTTCAGGATCTGCACCCCTCCCTTAACATTTTAACAAACAAGATCCCATTTTCTTTTGGTGTCAGATGCTTGCAAACACATAATCTTTGACTATAAAAGTGCAGGGAGATGGTGGTGGACTTTAGATCATCAGATTAGCACATATTGTTGTTTTAAGTTTTAGTTTAGTGGCTTTAATTTCATTTTCAATCTGTTGAATTGTCTCTAGGTTGTAGGTCCATTGTAACAAATCATCTTGAAGAAATTCACCTACGTTAACTTTTCAAGGAAACTTGTTTTATTTTTTGTCTCTCCTTTCCACCTTTTTCTTTAAATTTTTTACTCTTTTGTCATTGAGAGAGACATTTTCTTTTGTGGTTGTCAATTCACTCAGTAGCCTCGAGAGAGAGAGAGAGGCATGAAAAGATAAGGACAACAAGAAGGATGAGAAAAAAAATTTATCCTTCTGGTCTGTTTTTCACACTGGAAGGAATAACTTGCAATTTAAGTTGCATTTTCGTTTTTATTTATTGTTTTTTTTTCTGTTTCTGGCAAAACCCAGTTGCTCATTGCTTATTTATCTGTAGTTTTTGTGCCAGATGCATGTGATACATTTTTGGCACAGCATTCTTTTTAAGTCTTTGTATCTACGTCCCTAACAAGAATTTACATGTATATCTAAAAAGAAAGCTCTACACACATTGCAAGTCTGTGAATTTACACTCTATGTATATTGTAAAAAATTAACATGGAGAAAAAAACACATGGGACATCTTGTTCCCAACAAAATCACAAGCACTTTTCAAGTGAGTTACTAAAACTTCAGATTTGACCACATTTTTTTGCTCCTCTTCCCACTCTCGTCTTGTCTGTACAAACATTTCTCCAATCTCTGAATGCCAATAAAACTTAAATGCCAATAAGTTACAATAAAATATTATTGATATCCCCTAACTCATATGAACCTTAATTATAGATTGCCTGGGCCTAGCTCCTAAATCTAAGTAAGATGAATTTGTTGCTAAGTTACTTTAAACTATGGCAATCTGTAAGTCTCTGAGCATTATACTGGGTTATGTTACAGTGTTACAGAGGAGAAGACTTGGCTGGCCATAAGTGTGAAATAGCCCAGAAAATCCTCCATGTTTTAATTTTTTTCACTTTCTTGTCATCATTCTTTTGACTGATTCATTGATTAGCA
This sequence comes from Peronia verruculata, assembly GCA_038406235.1. Taxonomy (NCBI): domain Eukaryota; kingdom Metazoa; phylum Mollusca; class Gastropoda; order Systellommatophora; family Onchidiidae; genus Peronia; species Peronia verruculata. The sequence goes on along the minus strand of JBCAUA010361591.1, from coordinate 9,602 downwards.
TCAGAAAAATTTTAGCAGGCCCTCTTTCAGCCCTCTTTTTACATCAACTATTACCATTTATAATTTGTTTTTTTCCCTCAATAATTCAACCATCAACACGTATTTTATTATTTGGAGGGCATCTAGGTTCAACTGGCTTAAAATTTATTGTCAATCACAGTGTCCCTTGCGCAGGCCCAGGATATATAAACATTTAAGTAGATTCTCTGCTACCATCTGCAGACAGTGAAAGCGCACCATCGGTGGGCCCATCCCATCCTCGACATTCCAGGGGTGACATCTCTTCTCTCTCCTTGCTCCAGTTTTCTGTCCCACTTTCTTTCCTCTCTTCTTCTTGATGTGTAAACGTATTTTACCGTGTTTGGCACAATATTGCCATGATAATGCTGATGTCCCATTAAACCCCAACACAAGCAAACACTCATGCAAAGAGTTTAAGACTTATAGTGTTTTTTTCTTTATATGTGCTTCCTTCCATTTCTCAAAAAAGAATCCTTTAATGTCCGACCTGATTCACAGCATACAACATTTGAAACACAATGTGATATCAACATCGCAACTATGTCTTCAAATGCAAATACACCTATTATTCATCACTGTTGATTATTTAACTGGACCAAGTGGTCAGTAAAAGGGAAGAGATACATGTAGAACTATATGTCTGCCTTACCTAGCATTAGGGGCTGCATATCTCAGTCCTTTCTTTATCCAAGTGGACCCACCACCTCAGTCTGTTTTGTCTAACATGTTATGAATTACTAATGAGCATCCTTCTCTCCTCCCCCAAGCCACTTGCCCAAATCCACGTTGTTCTCCCTAATAGCACACCAAGTGTACTTGGCCCACTTGAAATTCATATAGTTTTGGAGTACCACTAGGCATACTGATGGACTAGATTGTAACTGCCTAGCAGTACAGGTATCCTCTTATAAGTGATTGACTGTCACGGACTACTGCTATACAAGATAATATTTTACTATTGTCAAAGTAGGCGTGGACATTCGGAACTATGATTCTTCCAATAAAAGCAATTTCCTATAATAAGTAGTCCTGTAGGGTTCAAACAGTAATTATAATACAAAAGCAAATAAAAAAATTCTCAGGCTCAAAATATCCAGCCTGAGTCTAGATAAATTTCCTTTTTCATTTCAGTTAGGTACGTTTGTTTGTTAAATGTTTGTTGTTGGCTCAGTGTCCTTTTCAGCTACCACATTTTTTAAATTTTCAGTGTCATAGCAAAAGCTGTCAAAAATATCTTCAGGCTCTTTGTTCTGAAAACTTAACTAACCTTTGTTATTCAGAGGGCCCATTCATGTTAGAGATATTCCCCAAGAGCTGGACCCAGTGTTTTCTACTGAGCAAATTGTCCAAGCTGGGTAGGCTACAACTCAGCCTGTCAGTTAGCATACACAAGGTTCATCATTACTGAATGGTGGAAAAAAAAAATTTGCAATGCAGGAGGGGGGAATTATCTTATTGTACCCCTTGAACCTGATGATCAGCATGGATAAAACATACATGTAATAGTCTGTCAGGCCAACACACTAAAAATATCTGGAGGCAACATGGATAGGAAAGTGTTATCTCTTTATATAGTAACCATTTTTGGGATATCCTATCTTTTAGCATACTGAAGAAACTGGATTAGGCAATGGGGATTTGGTGTTAGCATGAATGAATGCACACTAAATCAGACAGGGTCCCACCCAGGAAACATGACAGTTGATTTAAAAGCGCAGCTTACCAATGCTTTGAATTGCTTGCATGCAACAACCACATCCTGGATCAGAGGATGATCTATAAGGATTCGATACATGATAGGATTTGTGCTGTCATCTTCGTTCAATTCTTGGAATACAAGACTGAGTCTCTCCTGTGAAAAGGAAAAGGCAAATTTTAATATATTCAAGCTTATTTCACATATCACTAAATTACTTCCTAGGTATTTGCACACTGTGTGTAAGTGACATAACTAGATGAATATCTAAATAAAACATAGGAAAAATGTACTGTCAAACACACAAACAAAACTAGAACTATTGTTACCTTTGGCAGTAAGGTAAAATAAGAGGGTTTATATGATTTAACAAAAATGGATTAATCTCAAGCTGAATGTGTTAATTTTTATTTAACAAAATTTAACTCTGACAAAGTGGCAGAATATATTTCGAATCAATTGTTCTTTAAATTAAATAGACTGTAAACACTTTTCATACATGTCGAGGTGACTAAAAGAAACTATTGACTTGACTAATCTTTTTCTTTCTTTTAAATTACAAATAAAATTATTGCATGCCAAGTAGCATCTGCCAACAGTTCTTAACAAAGGTTTTCTCATCTGACCCCATGATCAGTGAAAGTAAGGAGTATGTTACTCAACAAACTCCTCATTGACATTTGCCTCAATAATTCAATCATGTGACATATATGTGTGTATATAAAGGTACCATATAAAAGCCCATAACGTTTTCAAGGCCAGAACTATCCTAACCATTCGAATAGATCAGCTTATTTATCCTTTCAAAAAGGTATATATTCTGTTAGATATTGGAGCAGTAGCATTCCATGAAAACTAAGTATAGTCTTCCCCTCCTGATGGTCCTTTTAGATTTGAATGCCAATAGGTTTCTGTTTTGAAGTGTGAGGCACTTTATAAATGCTCTTTATTATTATACATGTAATTATTATACAAGATAGCCACAGGAGGCTGAAAAGCTCATTCATATTCTAGAAATATTAGGTTTGTAAGCTTGCAATGAGAAAGCTAATACATCTATTAAAGTTACCATAGTGTCTTGATACTTATGATTTCTGATGTGTGCAATGGAAAAATGAGCTGTAAACCTAACATCTAAAATAAAATAAAGTTTACAAAGGTATGAGTATTGCTAGTCTAAGTTGGGCATAAGAACTCTTTACACAGTTTGCTAATTGGTAAATTAATACATGTACACAGTGGGAACCTGATACATGTGTATAACAAGGCTGTTGGGATCACAATTATACTCCAGTTATAAGTGAAACCTTTCACAACCTTTTATAATGAACTGAGGGAATATTAACAAAACTGTCATTACCTAACCAGATGTGAAAATCTTTTTTTTTTTTTAATGGACTGCCTCCCTGGATGAATTCTTTTACTTTTTCTGTTTCAGCAAAAGTCATTATACTGAGGATAATGTCACACACGTGAAAGAATGTTACATGAACCATTTATAATGGGATCGCTCACAACAGGCAACTGCCTATAATGAGCACATTATGAATCCACAACTTCAGTACGGTACTTCTTTTATCCAAAACAGAATTACTCCTCTTCCAGCAGCTTGTGAAAGGCAAACCCACTGTAACAGGGACAGTGGTTCAGTCAGGACCTGTAAAATCAGATATCTACATACTTAAATTTGGTTTTGTAACTGAAGATAACTTAGAACTTACCAGAGAGGTATGGTCCTCAGGATCAGCTATAACACTGAATCGGTCGCTGTCTCCTTTGTAGATCTCCCCATGATGGAGAACCTGCAGAAAATAATGTGTGTCAATTATTAATGCACATGTGAATACCGTAAGATTGATTGCCTTCCTTAAACTTTTCATGACCCATATGAATTGCAGTGTATATCATATTTTGCTCTTTGTTAATTGTGCCAAAATGACGTTTTGATGTATGTGGTACAGTCCAAAAGACTATTTTGTAACAATGCAAGTTTTATTTTAAGCATTTTCTTAATAACCATTATAGAGTGTTATTGAAACTTCTGAATGACAATTCACTTTTCTCAGAGCTGAACTTTTTTTTTGGCAATAATAATCTTGTTATGTTTGAGGCAAAAACAAAGGCCAGCCTTGAATATTGTAAGACATTCTAAATCTCCATTTCCTTTATTTCCTTATTCCAATGTAACAGCTTCACTTGTAATATCACACAACATGCCAAAGTGTTCAAACAATGTTCACCTACCTTGAATAAGGCCTCTGCTGATACAAGGGCATCATCAGCTTCAGTAGGAATGATTTCATCTGACATTGGGGGCTCTGCATGAGGTTTCTCTTCGTCACGAACCTCGGTGCTTTCATTAATAATACTAAAAAAAAAAAAAAATAGAAAACACATTGATGATGTGAGCAATTGTTGCCTTCTACTTATCTACCTGCCAATCTATCTGTCTTTCTATTAATTCTCTTACCTCTCATTCCTCCTCCATCCAACCAGCTATGCACTCATCTATCCAGTCTTTCTCTTCCCAACCTATCCATCTGACTATCCATCCATGTATCTGTCTGTCCCTCTGTCTATCATCAATCTGTCCATCCATCCATCTATCATCTATCCATCCATCCATCCATCCATCCATCCATCCATCCATCCATCCATCCATCCATCCATCCATCCATCCCATCCATCCATCCATCCATCCATCCATCCATCCATCTATCTATCTATCCACCCATCCATCCATCCATCCATCCATCCATCCATCTGTCCATCCATCCATCCACCCACCACCCATCCATTCATCCATCCATCCATTCAGACTAAGTAATGCACATTGACATAAATACACATATATACACACATAGGATGTTAATGAAATAAAACAAGAACCTCTGTTCTTGAAAGGGCAAATATCAAATATTGTGAAAAACATTTCACATGCAATGGTTAAGAGCACATGTACTGCAAATTACTGACTCAAGTGAAATATTTGGAAATTTACATTTAGTTTTTAAGAACGAATTGGAACATTACATATGTTTATTCATGCTATTGCATCTAGTGTATAGTTATCATCCGCCCACTCTTAATTAATTTTCCAGGAAAATTGTGCATGTTCTTTAAGAGATATAGCTAGGCTTTCCTGTTCACAACTGTACATTTGGGTTGTTATTTTATTATGCATGTTAATTTATTGTGCATTAGGGTATTCTTGTAATTGACTCTTTAGTATTAGACTTAATGATTTTTGCCATAATACACAATCAAAAGGAGAGTACAATTCGTTTCTAAAGGAAACGACATCACAGTCTTCAGTGATATCCCACCTAGAGATCAATATTAAAAAGCTATACAAAGCAAAAGAATAAAAAAGATTGGGAATTGAAAAATCTTACATATTGTTTGCCCATTTTATATCACAAGATGATAAATTCTAACACTAAAAATAAATTATTTTATTTATCATTTAGAAAACATTAAAAACCCTCTCATGCACAATAAGCAAGTCATTTGATTGATATTTTGTTCCATACAATATCCTATTTACATTTTTATATATTTATTTTCTTGCCCTGAGGAAGGACCAATTTGATTTGAAAATTTGGCATAGGATTTTAACATCAATACCAAGTTCTTTGTATAAGTTGTTTGCTTTTTTGGAATTGTTTGATTTATTGCTGGATGGACAGTCTTTTTATATTATATAAAATGATTCCTTTTCTGATCATGATTTTTATTTCATTGTGTTTTGTTTCACGTGTTACAAATAACAAAAGCAAAAAAGGATTTTCCCTTCTTAACAGAGCTTGCATTATATCTCATCTAGCTAGCAAAGTGAAGTAGCCTACCTGACTGACAAAAATTGTGCAGTGAGGCAGTGGCAAGGGACAGAATGTCAAGAACAAAATAGAATGAATGTTCTTCTTACCTGTCCAATGCACTGGAAGCTCTCTCTAGCTGTGTGGTTGACTGCAAAGATGGTTTGCCAAGTCGAGGCAAATGGTGACCCATGGCCACACTAAGGGCTCTCAAAAACCCTTCGTGGTAGTTGGCAATAGCAGAAAAGTACATCAACTAAAACCCAGTAATATGAAAAAGAAGATGAAAATAAGAAGTCACAATAAGGAATTGAGCAGATCCCAAATCTATAAGCAATTCCATATCTACAACAGTCAGTATATAAATCTTTTTTTTATCTATCATAATAAGGAATATTTAAACAAAGTGTAATTTAAAGAATGCTATTACATGTATATCATATTGATTAACAACATCTTTTGCTCTGAAATACAGCTTGTAAATGAAAGTATGGACAAAAAAGGATTCATCTTATGTAGTTGGTTCTCAGTGAAATGAGGAATAAAGAAAAAGAAAAAAAGAGACGGCACTAGAACAACAGCAATATCTCTTGGATAGTATAATATAATATTTCTCACAATTTCAGAATCATCTATCCACGACAGAATACATTCACATTTAAGGGGGACTATTTTTGTTTGTTTGTTTGATTTTTGGTTTTTGAATGATCTGAATCATATCCCTCTTCTCCTCTTTCATCATGACCACACCTGCAAAATCTTTGGCAATACTTTCTTTGAAGTTAAAATGTAATTCTATGACACCTGACACACTTGTTTATGGTGTGGATCTTGAGACCAGTTCAGGCCTAGATACTTACAAAACTCTCATAATACAACAAGGGCAGTGCCCCTGTGTGATCAGCGAACATTTCAAACAATACTCTCTGCAGGTTGGTCAGGCGGTCAAACTGACCACTGCTGTTTGACTCTGGTGTGAACCAAAGATTCATCTGGAAAAGTATGAAAAAAAAAAAAAAAATTCTGGTAATTGCTACATTTTGTGTTTATGTCAAAAGTTCATTCAGTTCATAGCCTCCCCTCCCCTTACTTTCCCCCTCCCACCTCCCCCTCCCCCCCCTCCAAACCCAGTCTGCTTTATTGTGATTTGCTTTGGCAATTGGACATTTATGTATTGTAAATAGCTTACGCAGCACAATGTTTTTTTTTTTGTTTTTTTTTATTCCACTGAATCTGAGGACGGAATAAATAAGGACACCTCAGTCATGCATCAACATTTTCACAGCTATATTGCATCTAGCGAAGTAGAATACATTTATGAGTTAAAAAGTGTATCAAAGGGTGCAATATCGACTGTGTCAGCTTTAGAGACATTGGAGAAGCCCACTTCATTAGTACTCTCGGAACGACCTTTTTTAGAAAATGAGGCTATCAGCTATCCTATACTTCTTGCATAGGATAAGCCTTTATTCTATACTTTAGACCATCTTTTGTGTTGGCCTGTCAATAAGCCCAAGTTTATGTCAGATAGGGAGTATATTTTATACATTTCCAAACATGATGAAAATATAATTATCATTTTCAATTCAAGGGAAAACATCAGTGCATAATTGTCACTACCTTGTCCATTTTACTTTTATCTCTATTTATCAAGGTGAAATAAATCTGAGCACAAAAGCCACTCACCCTGTACCATTGTTCTCTGGTCACTGTTCCAGTTGAGCGCTGATCCATCACTCTGAATCTGGTCAGTGTGTCCAGCAGTTCCTGCTGTGTCGGAGTGGGAATGGGATAACTCAGGGCCACCAACAGCCGCCGCCAGTCCACATAGTCAGATTCTGATGAAAGGGCATTGCCCAGTTCTACAATCTGTGATGAAAAGGAGTATTGACAGACAAATGCTCAGTACTGTGTGAATGAAAGGAAGGAAAAAGAATACATACATGGGTTACTTTTAAATTTTTCTTTTTGACGTGTACTAGAACAACATCAGTACATGCATGTTATATGAAAAGAAACAGAGATATGAAGGAGGAAAAAGCTAGAGACATGAACAGATCAATCAGTCAATAATTTAATTTTTTTTTTTGCATTATGTATAATTTTGTCCACAGTACATGTTTGTCATGTCAGTATACATGTAAACTTCGTCTAAGACAGTTTTACCTGACCAGGTGTCATATTCATCCAGATATCTGGCAGAGATTCCATCCCATGTGTCACTGACACTAGATTCTCAAACATTTCCACAAAAGCTTTCTTAGAGATGATACCAGTGGGTGCAGTGGCTCGCAACTGGGGGAAATGAAAATGGTCAGTCAGAAAGAAATTTATTGACAACTCCCCGAAAAATGGATAGTATAGCATATTACTTCTCATAACTTAAATCGCAATAACGAATGGAACAGTGTATTAGCATATGTAAGACAAATAGACAGACACATTTGCAGGCAGACAAGTAGGCAGTCAGGTAAACAGGTAGATCAGCAGGCAGGCATGCAGGCAAACAGACAGATAGATAGTCAAAACAGATGGACATTGCAACTTCCAATGCTTTTTTTCCACCGTTCACAGAAAGGTACACTGGTATTAAAACACTAGCAAAAAAAAAGAATAAAATAAAAATGCTGATGTTTAAATCTGCCCACTCACAAACCTAGCTCACCTGTTCATATAGGGCTGTCAGTTGCTCCACTGTATATTGTTCTGCCATTGGTTCTTCTACTGCTGGAGGTGGTGGCTCAGGGCTGGGAGTTTTCAGCACTTTGAGATCCTGTCATTGGCAAATGATAAAGCTATGAACATGGGCACTGTATGGATTCTGATCAGTATGGCATGTGTTTATAAAGACGTCTGTGACTTTATAGCTTGACTACAGCATTGCATTGACAATACATGCACCATGAAGAGCAAAGAAAAGCATTGTAATGCATACTATTTTCATGCTAACAAAGGCATGGTGATGGTTTTGGTATGGTTGAAGTAGGTTTCACAAAGACCAATACTATTAAAAACAATACTGATGTCATCATACCTCATCCATTATGAAATTGTCCTGCTCCAAGATAATCTCATGCTTAATCTTCTCTTTCTTCTCAATGGCTGAACGCATTACCAAGGCCATCTGGTCAATGCTGAAAGGAAAGTAGATTACCATAAACTTACTGACACTTTATCACCCTAGAGCTGCTCTGCACATAATTTTCTCCCATATCATATCATAGAGATTGCCATCTGACAAATCAATCGAAAAGCCTCTTAGAAAAAGACTGTTTAACATTATTTCAACTGAATATTTCCAGAATTTTTGGGATCTGGCAGTCAAGGACAAACAAACAAAAAAGTGGGTGCAAACTTGGCTTTCACAAGAAAAAAAAAATCCTGCATGCAACAAGTTAAATCTCCATGTGTCTTAGGATGATGCAAAAGTGTAAGCCTCAGCAAGCAATCCTCTTGCTTCAAGCACTATGAAAACCAGAGCCAGACATGAAGAGATTTGATCAGCTGGTTAGAGAGAGAATAACTATGAGCTATTTCTATTTTCTGTCTCTGCTGGAAAACCCGTCTTATTCAGTCATGAGGAGAAGAATCATACATTCAAACCAATGCTTTTTTTGTCATTGCTCTGATAAAGCACCAAAACATCTGCACGGTACAAACTACTTTGCACAATGTATATGGAGAAATTTTGATTTTTTAGCTCAATATAAATAATTGATCACAAATGATACATAATACAGTGGTCTCCACCTAAGAACCCTCCACCTAAGAACCCGGTCCGTCTTAGAACCCGCCCCTGCTGCGAAATGAAATTTTTCCTCTATAATTTACCCCTCTAAGAACCCGATCTGGGTGCTCCCAAATACAAAATCTGTCTAAGAGCCCAGTGTCGGACCAAAATACCCAAGTACTTATGGTATAATTCCATATCATACTGTCCACTTGAGAGAAACGCACAGTGCTAGATGTGCAATAAAATGGGGACGGGGATGGAGGGAACAGGCAGACAAAGGAGTGGAAGTGATGGTTGATGTATGACTGCATAATCAGGCCACGTTGTTGACTAA
>JBCAUA010361481.1:0-18641 GCA_038406235.1 Peronia verruculata | reverse complement strand
GCAGAACCTGCGTTTCGATCCCGGCCTGTTTTGCTCCATGAGCAGACGCCATACCCATTGAGCCACTGCGTCCCCTAATCCTGCTATCTCAGGATCGAAAGGCTTAAGAATAAACAAACAAACAAACACACTACCCGAGATAACCCCCTGGAAGAGGGTGAAAGGCGAACAGAACCCACAAGCTATGTTTCATTCATAGCTAGACTGACACAGATGCCTATAAATATTATGCATATCTCCGGACATAATATGGAAACCTGGGTTGTTTGTTTGTTTATTTTTATTTAGTTTTAAAATTCTGCAGGGAGAAATTTCGTGTCCACTTTATCTGAAAACGATTTTTAAAGCCGAAATTCAATATGGGATTATCGGATGTCGAAAAATGTTCGTCCGTCATGTCCTAAAAGTCTGATTAACAAAATACCGCGGGATAAAAATTCCTTCAGTACCGTAGAATTCGAACCCGCGGCATTTTCATCGAGCTGTAGAGCCTAATCTCTGAGTCACTCCCCCTCTTCCCCGTTTTTGTTTTGTTTTTGCTCCTTTCCTTTCGTCTCTCTTTAGGAGCTCTTTCTAGGTGCAAGTGGATCGGAAAAGATTAGAACCCCCTTATTTCTAGTGACTCAACGGTCCCCCGGCTTCTTGTGAAGGGAAAAACCCAACATCTGGCCTGAGGTACCTGTATAATTTATAGACAGATCTATAAGTTTCGCATCTGAAAGATAACTTGGCAGTAAAAAAAGACGAATAAAGTGTGGGCTGAAATGTCTCTATTCGAGCAAAGTTTCCAATTCCAAATTTCTATCCCCACCCCCCCACCCCCCTTTTCGAACCAAATTGAACAGGTATGAAGACCGAAATATTTGTGATTCTCGTAGGATGAAAGGCATCATAAGATGACTCACAATATAAGATATGAAACGCTCACAAACATGACGTGAGCAGTGTGCGAGATTTCGAATGAATCTATAGCTGTAATGTTAATGACGAATTTAGTAGACCGCAACCTGTTACAGTAATCTGACGCAAATGGCGGAAGATAATGTTATCCTAATCATCGTACTCAATGATCCAAAGCCCATCTCTCACCCAATACCCTGGAATAGAAATCAATAAAATTATTATTCTCAGCCCGTATGAGCCATGCATGACTCATGTACATGTAACAATGTGGTGTATTGGCTGAAAACATAACTGGAGATTAGTGGAAACACAACAGTAGCAACAAATGCAACAACAACGACAAGAACAACAACAACAACGACAACAACAACAACAACAATGACAAAAACTGGCCTAGGACCTTTATGTGATCTTTGTCAAACAACAGAAAGCCAGACAAACAGGTGAGCTGATACATGTACATACATGTACCGGACGGAAATGAGAGAGGGCGAGAGAGAGAGGGCGAGAGAGAGAGAGAGAGAGAGAGAGAGAGAGAGAGAGAGAGAGAGAGAGAGGAGGATGGGGAAGGAAGGTTAAATTCGAGAGTACTGAATAGCCACTGCGATTAAATGATTGTTCATTATTAAAATGTACTTCGGATTTCCCGAAAGATTAGCTGAATCAATGAGTTGGTCGTCTATCTGAAACAGTGACGTCATATCGTATCGAATCCTTTCAACTAAAATCGATCCAAGCAAACGCCCACCATTCCTCCCCTCTTCTTCTGTTTGTAACAGATGTTTCGCTAACAAAATATTCTAAGTCTAAGCTGTACAGTAATGCTTTTTTGGTCAATCCTAAGAAAGTAGGATTATCTCGGCTTTTTAGAAGTTTGCCAATATTTTGCTGAGACATTTTGTGGGTATAGAAAATGAAGAGAGAATTCTCTTGCCAAAGCGCTTCACTGCTGAGTTGTGTCGTCTCGTGCAAATTTTCGGCGTTCTGCGTTCTAAAAGTAAAAATAATTTATTAAAAAACGTCATCCGCTAAAATGATGGAAATTTTTATTATATAATCTATATAATATTATTATATGTATATGTATTTATATATATAGTCTATTATAGTCAGATCGATACTGTCCTGTGTCTTAGAGTGTATGGCAAACGTGCCCACCTTGATGTTGATATTTTGGATGATTAAATTGAATGTTACTTTTAAAAAAAAAAAAAAAAAAGAGTTTGATGTTTCGAACGCGCCATTCTATTGAACGTACAATTCGAATCAAACACTTCTGTGAGTTTACTACTATTCAGTTAGTATCCCTTGAGTGAGAATGGAGTGTATAGGATAACGTCAAACAGACTGTCGGCTTTTTGTAAGTAGAAATGCAAGTCTTTACACAAGACTTTTGTGTCACATTTCATAAAGGTACATTTGTTAGTTTTCGAGTCTATAAGCCTGGGTTTTTTTTTTTTTTTTGTTTTTTTGTTGTTGTTGTTTTTCAGATTTATAGCATGCATAATACACGTATTTTTTTTTTTAAATTGACTCACTATTCAATGTATCTTTGAATGATAATTATGATATCCCGGATATTGAACAAAATGCCTATTCCAAAAGTTGACGACATTTTTTTATGTCAATCATTGAATTAATACCAACAGATGTGTATGTATTTCTTAAGCTTTGACATCATATTTTTTTCCTATTTGTTTCCTCTTATGGTCTCCTTAGTCTTTGTATATGTATTACTTAACTGACACACAAAAGGGCATCCTTCCTTTTATAAATTGACACCGCAAGAGTGCTCCCATCCATCCATCCACCCATCCATCCATCCATCCATCCATCCATCCATCCATCCATCCATCCATCCATCCATCCATCCATCCATCCATCCATCTATCTATCCATCCATCCATCCATCCATCTATCCATCCATCCATCCATCCATCCATGCATCCATCCATCAATCCATCCTTCCATCCATTCATGTAGCGCAGCGCTCTCGCCTATTCTCCACCTGATTTCAACTGCCAAGGGTCTCCTTTGACATGCATAACCTCCATATGGACTCCCAAAATATATTCATCTTTATCCAAGAAGGCTAAACGTCGGGCTGCCTTAACCAAAAATCCAGAAGACCCCCGAGTCACTGAGATAAAGAGAAGGCTGTAGTCTTTCCTATCACCAGCTAAAGAGTCGAACCCGCTATACTTTAGTATCCTTTGACACTATCATCGAGTGGCAGAGGTCTAAACCCCCGTCCTTTTCAGACTCTATGCCCTGTAGATATTGAATCGTACATCACATGAAAACAGGCTTTCTACACCAGAAATGGTATCAATGACATTGTAATGGTACTGGATTTGCTAGATTAACAGAGGACACAAGAGGTGAACCTGGGGTAAGAAAAGTGAGCTAATGACCAACAGTATAATACAGACAGAAGAGTACAGGTATAAGGGTAGATCTATACTGACACCAGAACTGGACGATCAGACCAGTCCTGATTGTTATGTAGTTACCATATTGTCTAATTACATTTTTTTTCTGGCGAAGACGGTTCGGTCTGACCTCGAGAGACGATCTTAAGTACAGTTTTTTTTTTTTTTACTCTAAAGTCTAGGGCATGCTTTGTACAGAAAGAACAAGAAATTATTTTTTTTTTCTCTTGTGATTTGAAACAAGAGTAACAGAACATTCCAGAACATTCATCATGAAGTTATTCTTTTTTCAAGAAATTTTTCTTTTTTTTTTTTTTTTTACTTTATTTATTATTTTTGGCATCTTAATATTTTTTGTTCATATCTTTTTTCTTCAAAATCTAAAATGACAGAAAAACAAGAAAAGGGTGTTTGTTCTTTTTTATAATGCTTGCATTCACCTAATAGAAATAGTAGTACAGTGTACAATTATATATGTTTATGTATTCACCATATTGTTTGTATTTGGCAAAGTGACATAACTTATCTCGCCGAAAAAAAAAAAAAAATGGCCCGTTTGGTTGTCCTGCCTTTCAAGATAAAATCCGGATATTTCATTGCCGTATCTGCAAGGGGAAGGCGGCGTAACTCTGTTGGTCTGATTTTGTACCTTGCTTTCTGAGTTGTCTTCTTTGCACACTAATTTGTGATTCTCATTTTTTTCCCCGTTGTCGGGAAGCTAATGGGGATAGAGCTGCGCTACACAAATCTAGGTTCGGCTGTTCTTTCTCAAGGCTGAAAATCGACCCTGAATCTTCTCATGCAGGCATGCCCATAGTCCTGACCCGAGGTCCGACTGCAGCCCGGGTTCATATTTTCATCAGCCCTCAACGCCTCCGATGTTTCAAATGAACCTAAATTGTTTAATTTTCCCGCATTTTTCTTTTCAGTATAACTCTTTCTTCATTTTATAGTCTTCAAATATGAAAAAGCAGATTGATTTTGTTTAGATGTATTTTTGTTCTATGTTACAGAAAGGAAAGCATGCCATTTGCAGTACAAAATTTTATGAAAGTGTTCATATGCATTTGTAATTATATATTATATTGTGTATATGGATCAAAGAATGCCGCAAGCGTATTCAGGCTGTTAAACATATTCAGACTGTTGAACAAAATGTTCACATTTACTTATAAAGTAGATTTTCGTCAGGCGAAGTAAAATATAAAGTTAAGGCTGTATATTTGTTTTGTAAAGTGACAAAGAAATATGAGATGCGACATGACGAAATCAGGCGCTCGTTAAATTTTGAGCATAAGGAGTTATGGTATCACTGTGAAGATTATTCATTTCCCTTTCATGTGTAGAAAAAGTATTGGTCTACCTTAAGTAGAAACTGAGATATTGGCAATTAAAGACGATGGAGGTGACCTATTGCTGCAGCTGAATTTAGTGAGAAAATGGCTGATCACTTTTGTAAATCCTTCTTTACCTTTGTTAGACCATGCCATTAAATTACTATTTTTGGGCCTTTGCTCGCTCCATTTCAGTCAGCTGAACTCTGAAATACATTTTTAGATTGAGAAAGAAGGGTTTGATGAGGAAAAAAACAATTAAAAATTCATTCACTGTTGAAAAACACGTGATTTCTCTGGTCGGCTCAGTTTGACGAGCGCCTGATTTCATCGTGTCGCGTCTTATTTCCATTTTCTCCTATCATCATGACTTAATCTTTATCTCGCACTTTTTTTTTTTGTTTCTTAGGTGCTAGATAAGAATGCTCGGACAACCCATGTCACTTTCCCCCGTTAATGGAACATAATGAGCCAGAGTGTATCGAGAAACAGTATTCCTTCCTTCAGAATGAAAACTAGCACTATGATATTATACACAAAAGAGCATGAAATCCTGTCGTGCTAGAGACCGGGGTTATGATTCCTTGCCAAGGAGGGGACGGCATGAAATGGGACTAAAATGGATCGGTAGTAGAAGTTCAGTTACAATGGTTGAATTTATTTTGAAGACATAATTGATGCAGCTGGATGGAGCCCAGAGACTGCCCAGACTGAGACCTGACAGAGACAGAGTATTATGTGTTATCGCACTAGTACTAACGTCACCTGTACATTTTTGATACCAGACTTGGATTCTGAGTCCAGTTCAATCAACACAGTGAGAGTTATGGCCCAGCAGCTGACTAACCAGTCTGATGTCATCTTCAACTTCACCATACAGGGACAAGATTTCATCGGAAATTTTGAGTCCACAGAATGGCAATCGTCATGTCCGCTCGGTACTCAGATGTACCAGGGCATTTGTTGTAAGTGAGATGACTTTAGCACTGCAATTACATTTGTGTTTGTAATCTAAATAGATCTTACGTTTTACTTTGATTACATTACACATGACCATGCATATGCATTTGTTTATAGTATTGAAAAATTAGTATTACTTTGTTAATTTCTTTGAGGCTTTGCTGCAAATGTACCCAGCACAACAATAAATTGTTTTTCTAGTGTTGATTTGAATGATAGAGATAGAGTTTTAATGAAATAGTCAGGTAGATGAAATAGCAGACTTTCATAGATAGACAGATACATAGACTGCCAGATACATAGATAAAGAGATAGGCAAAGGGAAGAATTGATATATATATACGGATTAGGTCGGACAGATGGATAGATGGATGGACAGACAGACTGAAGAAGGCACGACAGAGTGAAACTGAAATGAATTACCCACACTATAAAGGCCTAACAAATATGGAAAAGATGTGTTAATCCGAAACCTCTGATTTCAGTGGACTGCCCAGCCGGTTACTACTCTCCTGGCTTGTTGGAAAAATGTTTTCCCTGTCCTGTTGGCTTTTACCAAGATCAACCAGCACAGATGAATTGTCACCCTTGTACAAACGGTAAGCATTGACTTTAGTCAAGTTAATCTTTTATTGCCCTCTTCCAACAGGGAATTGCAGACGACCTTTTGAAAAAGTACAAACAAGAGTTGGCTTAGAAAAAAAGTGAAAATAATTAATGTTAAAGCTCTTTCATTCCAAATTGGATATGACAACAAATCATGTCTCCACCACCTTTGTGGGTGTCTTAAAAAATGAGATCACTAACCTTCTGAAACCCGCTCCGTTTTCCTCTGCTGTCAGGAAATCAACAGAGCTCATTTCTGAACATTTTGGGGTGTTGTCTTCCCATCTCCCCTTTGCTCTTTTTGTCTACTGTTGCCTAGATCTGACTGTGACTTGTAAGATGGTTTTTGCAAGGATTGACGATCATGGTGGATGACTATATCTTATCAAACGTTGCTTCTTCACCACAGTTAGGAGTGTTTTTTTTTTTTTTTTAGGTCTTGTAGATTCCTCTTGTGAACCTCGTTTATTTGTTACATGGTGTTGATAGTTCATGCCAAGGATTTTTCTTGTAGCATCTCATGTCAGTTGGAAGAATTTTTGTCGTTGTTGTAAATCTGCCTTTCCATCTGTCACAGGTATACAGGAACAGATCTACGTATTAAAAAAACATACCTTTTCAAAACTCTGCTTCCTATTGACTCAAACAGTGCCATAGAATATGTGAAAATCACAGTTGATTTTAAAACTACAATCTTTGTGGATTACACAATGACCCAATACAACAATGCCTGCCTTAACCTAGTGAGGGCATGTCCATAGTCTGCCTCAGGGGCCAATTATGACCCTGTTCAAATTTTTACCTGCACGCAGCCTCTTTAATATTTGAAATGAACCTAGATATGTTTAACCTTCCACCAAGTTGTGCGTTGTATCCCAGTCAGATTTTTTTTTTCATATTTTTATGTAGTCTTCAAATATGAAAAGAAGAATTATTTTTATGATAAAAATTTATTTAGATTTATTTCTATCTACTTGTATGTGAAATTAGAAGCATGCCATTTGTAGTAAAAATTACATTAGTATTTGAGATGCAACACGATGAAATCAGGCTCTCGTCAAAATTTGAGCATATGGAGTTAATGGTATCCTGTAAAGATTATTCATTTCCCTGTTAGTGTGTGAAAAAAAGGTTCTTCTAGCTTAAATAGAATTTGAGATATTGGCAATGAAAGATGATGCGGGTGGTCTGTTGGTGGAGCTGAATTTATTGAGAAAATAGCCAATCACTTTGTAAATCCTTCTTTATCTTTGTAAGACCATGCTACAAAATTACAATTTTTGGGCTTTTACTTGATCTAGTTCAGTAAACGGAACTCCGAAATGCATTTTTAGATGGATATAGAAGGGCTTGAGGAAAAAAAAAAAAAAAGAATTGCGTTAAAAATTAATTCACTGTTGAAAAATACGTGATTTCTCCGTTCGGTTCAGTTTGACGAGCGTCTGATTTCATAGTGTAGCGTCTCATTTCATGTTAGTGGTTCTAATGACATCAGAACTGGACCCAACGGGTTTTCACCTCACCATATCTGGCCCTCTTTGAAAAAAGTATGGACACCTCTGATCCAGTGGCTTTAAGAGTGACGGATTCTGTGACTATGATATTTGTTACTACACCTGGATAGCTTGACAGTTAGATCAGAGCAAAGTTTTTGCATTATATGAACGCTACAGAGTTGTCTGTTAAATGCTTCATGAGTTTCCCTCTCGATATTCATCAGATGGCTGTAAAATTTGTCCTCATTGTTTCAAATATATTAACTCATAATTAATCTGAGAGTGCACTACAACTATTTCTAATTCTTGCATGTACAAACCAATGACTGCTTCTTGTTTATTACAACTGGGTTACAGACATGTTATAGTAGCCTTTAAAATGCCATCTGAAAAAAAGAAAGGAAAAGAAAAAAGAAGACAGTCTTCAAAATCGAGATGTAGAGAAGAGGATAAGTGTGTCTATTTATTTATTTACTTATTTTTGTGAAGGTTCAAAATGTGATTGGTTTATAAACAACAATGATTTTTCACAAGAAATATTTATTTACAAGCTACTATCTCCTTGAGCACGTTTTCATATACCATCACTACTATTTTAACCATTTGAAAATAGAACATCCTTTCAACAATATAGCATAAATTTATTACAATTAATTCATTGATAATAATTATATATAAAGCAACAATATATAGAGCATTCTGTTTAACACTTTTTTGTATCACCGAAATTCTCGTAGAATCAATTGCAGTCTTACCTTGCCTCCCACTACAACTGTTATAGGGATCATCCTTTATTAATTTAAATTATTTACTATTTGGTCTGTATAATGAACTATAACATCTGCAGAAACGAGATAATTTTTTTTCCATCTTTCCACAGGAACTACAGTTGCCGAGGGAGCTTACTCTGAACAACTCTGCGCATAAAGCGTCTCAGTCGAGTTGACCTTCCTGTCAGGATAACGACATGTTTGCCATCAGAATCCGCTAGATTTAGTTAGCTCCTAAATAATCATGCTACGCTTCTTCAAATATTATGCTGGATTGAGTCCTACCATTCATCATTTCACAAAATGAGTTAATCAAAAATGGTTATACCAAACGATTGCTGTAATTCATGTCAACATAGAAAGTAAATTAATATTAAGCAGTGCTTTATTCACCATTTATTGTTTTTATACATTAGAAATACATGTAATGTCATATCTCTCCGTACTTTACTCTAAGACAATGTGATCTATGCAGTACAGTGCAGTCTTTAAATGTGTGTCCAACTAGATCAGAAGAAATTTGAAAAGCAATTTTAGAAATCTTTGGAATTTTGATGTGGACAGTGACATTTCCACCTACTGTATCAATATTGAGTTACATGGAGCCCTTCTAGTAGTGTAGACATATATGGGATTTCTAAAATATTTTTTGTCCCCAGCTGAGAAGACTAGACATTATGTTTCCTTACTCAAGAAGCCAGGAGATCGTTGAACCACTGAAAGATTAAGTTCTTATTTTCGTTCCCAACAGTAAACATTTGAACCCCCAATACATTTATTGAAAGACAGACGTTTTATCTCTTGACTATGATGTCTCATCTCTGTATTTCATGGCTGATTTAATTTTCCAACAATATTTGCAACACAATTAGAACTGAGGGGAATATTCGGTAACATTCTTTGGTATTAAGAGACCACAATCAGAATATACATGTACCTGTTTTCTATCTGCCTACAATCATGGTGTTCATACCTTGAATTTTAGGGTTTTTCTCCTAACTTGTTCTTCTGAAGCTTTGTCACATCAGTTAAATAATTTAATTTTTCTCAACTTTCAATTATGCACTTTTCTTATCTGTTCATTTTCAAATGTTTTATGACCCATAGTCATTGTATGCTGATTGCTTTTGTTTTGGGCGAAATAAAATGAAGATTCAGCTTTGAACCTGGCTTTCTTTGTTATATGATTCTGGAGCTTCATTCCTTCAGTCTTTCCCCACGGGGCTCCTGGGATATTAAAGTAGGCTCTTTGCTCCCACCATCTCTTCTCTCTCTCCTTGCTCCTGTTTTCTGTCCTGCTGTCTTTCCTCTCTTCTTGACGTGTAAATGTATATTACCGTGTTTGGCATATTATAGCCGTTAAATCCCAACATAAGCAAACAAACATCATTGCTTCAGTAAAACAATTGACTAACTGCAGGACGAATTAAAATGTTTTCAATAGGCTGGATGAATGGATAATGGACTAAGAACAGTCAGGCTGATTTATCTCATCTTTTCTCGTTCCCGCTTCCTTCTCCCTACCAAGTTTTGAATTTTTTTGGAATTTGCACTTCAGCCCGGTCAAAATTTACAGTGTAATAATAATAATAATAATAATAATATAATAACGATAATAATAATAATAATAAAGGGCATTTATTTAACACCTCACCTCCCTGAGCGCTCAAAACTCTTTGCAGAACCAAAGTGTTTTACAGTCACACAGACAAGCCTCAAAAACAAACAAGAACAACATACATACATAATCATAATATAGTTAAACAGACATCATCCTAGATATATCTCTCATACACAATAATGTAATACAACTCAAACACATGCTTAAGTTTCTAGACATGACTGACAACCTTTTTCAGGGAAAGGTAGGAAAAATCCATCCTTGCCTATTGAACAAGTATTTTTTTAGCTGTCGGTGAGATGATTCTAGGCTTGCACAGTTGCGATTGCACGCAGGTAAAGCTCTCCCCCGCAGGGTCCAGGCTGTTATAAGTAGGTTCTCTGCTCCCATCCGCAGGCGGTGTAAGCCCGGCACCGGCGGGGTGTCTCCCATGGAGTGCCATCCTCGACATTCCAGGGGAAATATCTCTTCTTTCTCTATTTGTTCCTGTCTTCTGTCGCACTTTCTTTCCGCTCTTCTTCTTGACGTGTAAACGTATCTCACCACGTTTGATCCAGTATAGCCGTAATCGTACTGATGTGTCGTTAAACCCCAACACAGGGTGTCCAAAGTTTTTTTAGCGAGGACCAAATACAGACAAATAAACAAAGGGCCGGGTCAAGCTTTAAAGAGTATATTTCAAGCCTAAAAAAAAAAAAAACAATTAAAAAAAAAAAAAAATAAATAATAAAAGGAAGTGACACATTATTTTATCAGTGAAATTTGACCTTAGACAGTTTGCTAGCCTCTTTTTACAACTTCTACCATACCCTTATACAAAGAAACAAACAAATACAGGCAACGCATTCCAAACTGAGCCATGATTTCTGCCAGCCAGTGCGATGTTATTAAACTTACCTTCATCAAGTATAAGTTATTATACAAGCAATGTGAGGGATAATTATATCATGTTGCTACTCTTGAAAATGTGAACAAAATTAAATCTTTAAGAAAGAAAAATTAAAGACAGTGATTTTTTTTTTCCTTAAGATTTTTACGATTCTGGTGTTGTAGGTAACTACTGTTGTACAACAAAAGAGTGCTGTTGTTGTTATTGTTGTTTTGTTTTTGTTTGTTTGTTTGTTTGTTTATTTTTTTTGGTCTTATATCTCTTGTACATGCAGTTTGTTGAAAGTCAGAATAGCTTATTTAATTCTAATTTATGAGAATCTGAACTGATAGTGTGGCCTTGGCTTTGTCATCCAATGGATTTAACCCTAGAAGTGTCGAGGGGCCGACGCGATCAATCGTTTGATTATTTTTACCCTGGTTTTTAGACTAATTTCCATTTAACATAAATGTAGCAAAATGTTATTCACTCTTACTATCCTACAGGGCTAAACTGTTGTTTCTTCACTATGGATTAATGAGGTCACAGAAACCTTAACATTTCATTGTATTTTCTTTTGACACTTCCAGAGTTAAAAAGAAGAAAAAAAAAATAGGACAGCAGATGGAGCAACAGTGCGGACAGTCTGGGACAAGTCAATATTGCTTCCTTTGGGACTGTGCTGGAAAGTACAGGATCAAGTGACAACAATGAAATTGAAAGTAACTAGTACTGTCATGAAAGACAAGAGATGTCGAGCAAACACAATGTAGAGGATTTTAAAAAAAAAATCACATTTTATAGTCCACTCTTTATATGAAATGTAACGTACCTCAAGAAAAATCGAAAAAAATAAACAAACAAACAAAAACACACACACACGCACACACCCAAAACAACAATAACACCACCACCACCACCACCAACAACAACAACAACAGCAATAACAAAAACAACAACAACAGCAAACAACAACAGTAACAACAACAACAACAGCAACAACAACAACACAGTAAATTACAAAGAGCACACCCATACAGTTTAATTCAACCATTGGAAAACACAAGGGGAAATAAACAAAAACTAGATCTGCTCAATTGAATTTCTCTTTATTAATCTTATCCATGGGTCTACATACACGTCTGTGACTTGCTTTATTCATGGCATGAATAACAAATAAAGAAAATGGTAGGTTTGAAATGATATTACTTTTATTTTATTTAAAGCAAAGAATGAAATAATCACAGGTTTTCTGGATACAGCTATGTGTCTGTAATACATTTCTGATCGATTTATGTTTGTTGACACGTAAAAAAAAAACAAAAAACAAAACAAAAACAAGAAAAAACAAAAACAAAACAAAACAAAAACAGGTGAGATAAGTAGGAAGGGAAATTACAAAACAACAACAACAACAACAAAAAACCCTACTTGAATGTTTCTCTTTTAACCATGGAAAAAAATGAGGGTCCCCAAGAGTTAACAAGAAACATACTATGTTAAACCTGAAAGTGAATATGGGATCTGACAAAGGCATTTGTCAATATGAATAAAAAAGAGGACAAAGACCTTTGCGTATAACTAACATAAAAAGCTACCCAGATTCTTGTGAGATAATAGGACAAGATCATTGCTGACGACAGAGACACATGACAAATAATATGGACACATTATTTTTACAATATTGGGGCTTCTCAAACGCCTGCAAATTGTGTGTCATCTGTCCAACCAAAATGATGGTTCCTAGATAATGAAAAAACTGTTAATCTTACACATTAAGAGAAAAGATAACCTAAAGAGAGAGGAATTAAGAGAAATGAAAACGTAATAAAAGATAAGAAAAGCATCTGTCAAACTATTATTGAACCGATTCTGCGGATAATGTTAAAGTGTCGACAGGAGACAGCGAAAGATAATTCTACCTCCTAATAATATAGATGGTAATATGTGTATCATAAACATAATGTATTATAATTATTGCCACAAGGCAGTAAAGTAAAGTAGGAACGGTGATGTTAATGGGCAGCTGTAGACCAAATTAATGTAGTCAGGAAAAGTACAAAAACGACACTCAGCTATTACAAGAAAATCTAAGACGCCAACAACAACAACAACAACAACAACAACAACAACAACAACAACAACAACAACAACAACAACAACAACAACAACAACAAAAGAACATAAACTTAAATTATATTCCTCAAAATTATGTTAGATAACGTTAGATTAACACAACATTAAACTTTATTTGTACAGTTAAAAAAAAGAAAAAACTAATGCGTTTATCTGTCTGTCCATCTGTGCGATGACTGTCCCTCTTCGCCATCGATCTCCTTCTCTCAATCCTTAAGTTTAAACATAGACCAATGTACTGGATTAGAAAACCTTCAACTCCCAAATGTGTTGCTCTTGATCTATGTTCTGAAAACAAAAACAACATTCTCATTGACGTCCCCCGATCCCCACACTCGAACATAATGGCCATTTTTGTAAGAAAAGGTCTAAACAATCATTTCAGGAAAAAAAAAAAAAAAGGTTGGCCAGTAGTAACTGTGTTGTCTCCACCATGCGCATTAGTGGATAAGATGTGCCTGTAGTCATTCCGTTTAGAGACTGCATTAAGTTTTGTTTCTCCGTTTGTTTATAGAAATCTATACACCTGTGCTGTTTTATGCCTATATGTTTTGTACCCAACTCAATTTCATTTCAAAAGCTTTATCTATGTCTATTGAATTTTCTGAGAGTGTCTATTTTCTGGTTATATTTAAGTCATTTGCTTTGGCAGCTTAGAAGTGAAGAAAATGAAATTCAATGTGCATTTACACACCTTTACAGTAACATTGTTTTTAAAAAAAAAATGTTTCTACTTAAATCACATAAGTCATGAAGTGTAATACATAACAGATACATCTGGGAAAGCTACACCCTATGAGGACCTATTCACAGCGTCAAAAGAGAAATATTGAATAATGATGCAAACTACATGTAGCCATATCACAAGACACGAACGTTCTAAAAGAGCGTTTCTTAAGAAAAGGAGCAGAAGATAAACTTCAGTGAAAGATCCCAGAAATTCACATCTTAATCTAGGGAATATCACGGATGGGGCTGTAGCGTCTATCAGCAAAAAGAAAACAAAACACAACAAATTCCACATGGTAAAATCAGATCCAGTTTTGACTCTGCTGGCCTTCTGATTGCTGTTCTTCATGGGTAATCCTATAGCAATACATTATTCGGCCAGTCCAGAGATGTAACTGTCAGTGCTACATTGGTAATGTTAAAACCTTTTCTCTTTTCTCAGCAGGCCTTGGTAGCTACCGCCTCCCTGTTCTCGAAAGGAAAAGGAATCAGTATTGCCCATTTTACATTCTGTGCCTGATGTGATCACAGTTTCAAGCACACGTTTTCTCAACCCTTTCGCCAATGACATAATCACGCTCTATTTCTTGGTTTCCTCAATATTCCCTCTGGGATGTTAAGTTTGAGTAACTTTCAGACACGTTTTCACAGCGCGTGAACGAAAGCATGAAAGGCTGAGACAGCCGAGATCCAAGAGTCAAGAGATAATCACCTTTAACATGACCAACAGACACGTTACTCCAAATTTAGAACTCCCACTTGAAGACGGGACAACAAAAAGAGTTTATAACTTGAAAGTAAGGTCCTCGGCAAATTGCCTGCATTGGTTAAAATGATTACATCTAGATCGAAAACTAGACACCAAGGTGACGGACACCGGAAGCCATAATCCTGGAGGCTGTAGAAGATGTTAGTGAGTTAAAATTACATAATATATAAAATCATCCAACTATTCTTCATGTTCATTTCGCTTACCATTTCCACGAACCAGTATCCTAGTTTTTCTCCAACTATTACAATTGTCACGAAGACGTTAATCCTTTTTCAGGTGTCTTGACTGCTTACGACAACAGCGGCACAAACATCGTAAAAGAAGAACAAGGAAAACAAAGAACAGTCCAAAGACAACGCCAGCTACAAACATCAGAAATTCAGGTAACATCAATTGATACATGGACATCTTCTGACCGCTGTACCGCATGTAAGATCCACCATATTTCATTACATGATCAAGCCAAAAAACCGCTTCTTCTTTGGGGTTTTTGTAAAGAATGTGATAAATTTCAGAAGCAGTTTTGACTGTAGATTTGATTTTCTGGTTCGTTGTGACATTTTCCACGAGGTTCACAATCTCCTGCACTGAAGCTGTTAGAATGCTAAGTCCCAGACCATATCCTTTCTGAACAGTGCGTTCTGTATTGGCCTCCTGGTCAAAGAACAAAGGCAAGCAAACCAATGGAACTGCGTGATACAGAGCTTCGGCCTGGCTATGTAAACCACAGTGAGAGATGAAGATTTTGGTATTTTTGTGTCCCAGTAAATCGTTCTGCGGTATCCACGTACTGGTTAGAATCGTGTCAGGATTGGGCGATGTAATATTTGCTCGCCAGACAACATGAAGATTGAGCTGCTGGAGTACAGTAATCAATTTGGTCTCGATCTCTCTAGAGAAATGCATGAACAAAGTACCAAAGGACATCACGGCTATTCCAGTCCCAGATTTTTCTGCTCGTTCAACAAACGATTTGAACGGTTCTACCAAAGCCCGGGCCTGTCTAGAGGAAATTACACCGATATATTTGAAGTTGGGTAATCCTGGACGTGGGTACTCTACGAAGTGATCGTTTTCTATGATGAAAACTTCAGCTCTTCGCATGAGCTCATTGGTGGTGATTCTGGGCTTTGTGGGTGCTAGCTGGGCTATATATCCGTGGTCAAAGAACGTATCGTGGAACATAGGCCACCAAAGCTCATAGAGCATTTTTAGTTGCTCGTACAAAGTTGCTTGTGTCCGGAAATATTTGAGATTGTACATTTCGGCCATGGGATTAAAGGGAATACCAGCAGTGGTGTAATCCATCATCGGACTGAAGATAGCGAAAGGAACATCTAATACATAGGACAACGCCACAAATTCATTGACTCGAGGATAGAAATCGAAGACGAGGAGGTCGGGTTTTAAACTTCTAATAAACTCGATCATTTTCCCATCCTTCATCGCTCGGAAACTCAACTTAGACATTGTTTTATGGAACTCAAACATCCAATCAATATCTGGTGTGCCGTCTTCTTTGATAGTCATTGCGCTGCGCTCGGTGGCAGAAATGAGCTCTTCTTCATCTAAGTCTATAATGTCCAGATAGTTGAAAGTATTAACGCCGGGAAAGACATCTGCGTGTATTTTCTTCCGATTCTCCACAGCGGCCGAGAGTCCGCACCAAGTATTATGTCCAAGCTCAGTCATCGATTGGGCTATCATGCAGAAGGCTCTTGTATGGCTGGTAACTAGGAAGGGCATAAAGACAACGTTTTTACTTTCGACCATCGATACAGAAAGAGCCAGGGAAAGGCTCACCAAAATGATTGGAAACATTCTGGCTTAGTTTATTGCAACCAGAGGCCGGAGCTTGATTTGTGTGGTTATAAAACTGTCTTTTATCGTTCTGTATCAAACTGTAGGGGCACAAGGAGAATTTCCATAGATGCACACAAGATTCCTGTAGAGGCACAGGGGAAATTTCTTTAGCGGCACAGAACGAGTTTCTGTGGATGCACGGAGGAAATTCCTGTGAAAAAAAAAGTGAACAATTATTTATAGCACTTACTCCCGTGAAGTAAAGATTCTAAATGCTTACTTCACAGTCTACTTCTACCTCGACAGACCCAGTTTAGACACTCACAGTCCCTCTCAGCTTTCTAGAAAATATACAAGTCGGCGGTCTGTTAGGTGATCAGTTCCTTACAAATCTGAGTATAGCACTCTTCTACAGCCTGACACCCCAGTTTAACTTGGTGAAATCAATCAGGAACTGAATTTTGATTTCCTTTCCAAAGACAAAAGAAAAGGACCAGTCGGGATTCGAACCGGGAACTTCTGATTCTAAGCTCGACAGCCAAACCACAAGGCCATCGTATCAGGTCTAAAGAAAGAATAGAACACATAATGACTATAATATACATAAAATTTGGCTATCTTCAACTCAACATCAAGAAGAAGAAATTTATAAGTGTTATTTGCTTTTTAAAAAAAAAATTTCAAACTTGTTTTGTTAGTTGCCGGTTGGACAGTCTTTTTCCATTTTATAAAATGACGATGATGATGATGATGATGATTGGGAAACCACCATATTGCATACATCAATGACATGTATTAAATGCCTCGTAAAAATGATTTGTTTTTGCCCTCTATGCGAAGGCTCCTCATAACTACTGGATACTGTAAAGACAACAGCCACAGGCCTACTCCTTACATACATTTCATCTTAACTCTTAAGAAAAACAAACGACTAGATTAACCAATCTGGAAACATGGAAAATAGTATATACCGGTATATTTTGTCCATTTTTATTCGTCTAAATGTTTATTCATAGATTTTCCATGGTGTAGCGCTGCTATTGAAAGATATAAATACCGGCTGACAGTCTTTTTTTCTTCCTGCAAAATGACGATGATGGTGGTGTCAACAATGCACAAAGGGCCACGATCTTGCCTCATGGATTTATTTACATACATTTGATTATTGCCCTGACGAAGAGCCAAGCGGGCTCGAAAATTTGGCAGAGAATTTATCATCACAATCAAGTTGATAATAGATTTCTCTATTATTGTTTTTTCTTGAATTGTTTTGCTAGTTGCCGGTTAGTCAGGTCTATTGAATTTTCATAAAATGACGATGGTGATGATGATGATGATGGGAATAATAATGATGATGCTGATGATGATGATGAATAATTGAAGGAGCAGAAATATCATCAGCAACTAAAGCCTCTATCAAGACTGAAAATATCCTTTAGCCTGTTTTTATAGATTAATTAATTTGTTGACAGGAGTAATTTATCTTGTTTATTTATTATTTTTTTTTTCTGAGAGCATAAGCTATTCCACTTACTAAAGTTGCACATTTTTTCAAAATGTTTGGATCTTAGCAACTTTAACTGCGACTCTTAATCTGTCATTGATTTGTAAAAAAAAAAAAAAAAATTTACTTGGATTTCACGAGCTTTGCTAAAAATACATATAATTTGACTTAGTTACAATATGAAAATCGACGTTATGAAATCAAGCAGCGATCGAGATATAGAACCATTGGTATCACTTTATTGGCGTATTCGCTTTCCTCTTTGTGGATGATAAAAATCTTTGTTCTTCCCTGAGTCGAAGTCGAGACAGTGGCAAATTAAAGACGATGGGCGACGATCATTAGTGAGAAAATGGTCAATATTACTTCTGTTAATCTTATAAATCCCCATTTAGTTGTTACAGTAGAGATTGTTGAAGTCTCATACATGATCATATAACTCAATGGTGTTCTGTTATTTTTTGACCACGGTTGTGGACAACTGAGATAACCACCGCTACAGGTTGAAAAGCTTATAAAAACCATAACCCATTTAGACAATACCACTAAATAACTACTTTTGGACTTTGCTCACGATACTTCAGCAAACGGGGGACGCCGTGGCTCAATGGGTATGTCGTCTGCTCATGAAGAAAAACAGGCCGGGATCGAAACGCGGGTTCTGCATCGGGGGATGACAGAACACGAAGATCGAAAACCCGCATTTT
>JBCAUA010361370.1:0-18642 GCA_038406235.1 Peronia verruculata | reverse complement strand
TGAGTGGCAGGTCAACCTTTGCTTGACCACCCTCCCGACACCTTAGAATGGACATATCAACTTTTTGATACCATTTTGACATTCAGCAGAGACCGTACTTTTAAAAGAAAACAAAAACCCAAAATCGAACATTTTGAGCAAAAACCCAATTTCAGGACACCCCCCCCCCCCCAAGGAAAAAAAAAATCATGGTGTATAGAGAAAAAACATATAGCCCTGAACGGACAACACATTTATGAGTTATGAAAGGATATCAAAATGTGTATATAAATTTTGGTTATCAAAAATTGTACAACAAAACTAAAAAAGATGAATGTAAGCAATTTTGTGACGTCCCGTGGGGATCGTGGCATGCTTGCCAAGGTATCTTTTCTGAAGTGATGTTCAAAATTTGTTATACAGACCAACCTGGCGTAAAAAGTTCAGAATGGCCTGAGGCTTTGTTTTGTAAAATAGATCCTTCAGAAAGAGAGACTTGAGAAGTGGGCGTCTCAAGTCTCTTAAAGTCGGTGCAATCAGTTAGTATGTGTGCTACTGTCAGTTGACAGTGACAGGCCAAGCGCTATGGGGATAATTCTCTTCTGAGATGAAAAGAGTGGGTGAGGTGAGGGTGACCCAGACGCAAGCGGTTGAGGACCATCTGGTCTCGTCTTAGCGGCTGGGCAGACCCTGTTAAGGTCCAAGGTCTGGTTGGATAGAGTAAAGTTTGTTTGCAGGCTGTTGAATCCATCGTTGTCGCAGTCACAAGTTGATGTACTCGATGGTCGGCCTAAGATCCAGATGAAGGATTCTCTCATCCAGGGGATTAAAAATCACGCCGAAATTGGCGATGGAATCTGCTGCCTCATTTCCTACAATATCCACGTGACTCGGTACCAAGCAGAACATAAATCCACACTGCCCTCTGCTGAAAAGAGGTTGAAGGTATTGTAGGAGGTGAGTTACTCTATCATCCCTAAACGTGGGGTTATTCAGGGCCTCGAGTAGGAACAGGGAGTCTGAAAAGATCAGAAAATTGTTTTGTTTGGACCTTCTTACGGTGTCTAAAGCCATAACGATGGCTTTAGCCTCAGCCTTGAAGATGGAGAATGTTGGGTTGAGGCCGCAGCATGTGTCACCTAGGACAGAGAATGAGCCGGCGCCGATGGCTTTGTCGTTCTTTGATCCCTCTATGAATAAATGCTCAGAGTCAGGGTGATCCGAGATCAACCCAGAAAAAATCTGTTCAAAAACCTTCTTAGGGGTGTCTTGTTTAGTTCCTGTCGATAGGTCAAAGATCACGTGTGGTCTTTGGATCCGCCACCGCCTCCGTGAGCACAGACTGAAAGCGGACGCCAAAGGTGGGAGAGACACTGGGAGATCTCTCGAACATGTCCACGAAAATGGGTTCGAAGACATGTTCGTAAGCTGAGTTTTCTGGGTATGATAAAATTCGGACATACTGAAAGGATAGTTTGTGCCTTCTATCTCGGAGAGAGAGGTCGTTGGCCGCACCGTATCGATCTCCACTGGAGATGTGCGATATGCCCCTATGGATAGTCTAAGGTCTTGACGGTGGACAGTGTCAAATTTTTGGAGGTAGCATTGCTTGGCCGAGCCGTAGACAGTGCTGCCGTAGTCTAATGTAGAGCGGGCAGGAGAACAGTACAGGCACAGCATGGAGTCTGTATCAGCACCTCACTTTACCCCTGATACAGCCTTAAGTATGTTCAGTGCTTTCGATGAAGTAAGCCTCAGGTGACTGATATGGCGAATGAAGGTCAGTTTTCGATCAAATATCACACCCAGAAAGTTGGCCTCATCCTTGACAGGGATCCGATGTTTCTCGGCAAGAAACAGATCCAGATCCCTGCAATGCAATCTTCCTCTGCAAAAATGAACGGCTACAGTGTTCTCTGTGGAAAACTTGAAACCTTTAGTATCCATCCATCTCTGGAGGGTGTCCAAGGTTGTTTGAAGTTATCTCTCAATAGTAGGCAGTGGTGTTGCATTGTTATGCTTTTTTCATCAGTTTTCTCTCTCTCTCTCTCTCTCCCTCTGTGTGTGTGTGTGTGTGTGTGTGTGTGTGTGTGTGTGTGTGTGTGTGTGTGTGTGTGTGTGTGTGTGTGTGTGTGTGATGAAACATTTCAGGTTTTTTATTTCCTGAAAAAAAAGGCTGTACATCGGAAGCTGACATACACAATATATTTTTGTCCATTCCGTTTGTGTAGGCTGAGAGAAATGAGGAAGCTGCAGCGACCACTAGAACTAGAAAACATTAGTTGTTACGGTTGCTGTAAAAGAAGGCATTGCCATTAGCAGTCACTGGTCTGGCCTCCTGCGATTTATCTGTAGGGCTAGAGCATGAAGCTATAAATAGTCCCATGGCCTGCACTATAGTATTTATCGTAGCACTTCTGAATTAAGGATGGCCGAGCATCAATCGGTCTCATAGTGTTGTTTCCATTTCAAAAGAAAACAGTAGCAATGATGTTCCCACTTAATGGCCAACTTGCCAACGGTACCAGACGTGCAGGACACCCTACTCTTTAGGTTCAAGGATGTGTGCAAACATGACGTGAAAGTTTACAACAATAACCCAGATGCCTGGGAAACAGCTGCTTACGACTGTGGCTGCTGGCGTCAAACGATGCAGAGAGGAACCAGACAAGCGCAGGAGGAGAGAACCAAGAGGGCAACAGAGAAACGAGCAGCTTCTAATCTGCTTCCCAGTCGTCCTGCTTCGTCTGCACCAACTGCAACCGAGATGCCACACCAGGCAATTATTATGTTGCACAGCCAAACAAGCCTCTGTTTACAGCACTGGAGAATCCTTTTCTGGCGCATTAAGAATTGCCCTCCGAGACATTGCCAACGACACAACATACATGTATTGTAAACATAAAACATGTATTTGATGAGCCAGAACCGGGCTCAGAGACATCGAGATCGAGTAGCAACGATGATTAGCCTAGCTCCTTGCCCCTAGTAGACAACAGATATGTATACATGTTTAGATCTGCACCAGGCCTACTGCTAATAAGAGGGACTTTAGTAGAGGGCATAAGGGGAAAGTGCTGAAGAGAGGAGAGCTTCCAGCAAAGAAATTCAAGTCCGATTTACACGTAGTGAATCGTCTAGAGCAATGGTCCCCAGCCCCCTGGCCGTGGATCAATTGGTACCGGGCCGTGCAAGAAATATTTATTTCCATTTTATTTACTGAGTCTAACGATTTTTCATTTTTCTTTTATTATTATGCTTCTTGTCACGCGAATCACAGGTGACGGAAATCTATTTTTTATTATAGATAAAAAGTGTTTTAACATACATACAGGTAGCCTACATGTACGCATGTACTCACTTAGCAATGTCGGTTTTTCGCCTTGTCATTTTTTTCTTGTAACTACTACATGTAGCCCACCGCTATAATTTTGGAGCGAGGATCTGGAGATTATCCATATTTGTAGTACCCTTTTTAAAAGTGTTAGATTAAGTACCGTATGTACTTTCCTATTATCTGTAATTATGTTAATAAATCCTTGCGAATTGGCTGTACAGACCATCAAGACACTTAGTAGAGTTCATGACAGAATATAAATTTGGGTTCTCAAAAATTGTAGAACAAACTAAAAGATCGCTGAAAACAGTTTTGTGGCGTCCCGTGGGGATCGTCGCATGCCTACCAAGCTATATAATATGATATGCATGTTAAAATTGTAAATACAGACCAACCTGGTGTAAAAAGCCCAGGATGGTCTGCGGCTTCGTAGTGTTATATATAAGTCCTTCAGAGAGTGACTTGAGAAGTACTCTGGCAAGGATTTCCTATGGAATTTAGTGTATTCATTGAATAAGTGATTATTAGGGAATTGTTTTCGTATCTTATAAATGTATACATTTTTAAAGTCTGTTTTTTGTTTGTTAAATTTCAAGTTCTTCTTTCATGTCGTTGCAATACTATCTATCTCTTCTTGCCATCCTCATTGGATATCAGTTGTATCTAATACTTTATAAGTCGATTTTAATTTACAACTCAAATTTCTCTGTGCTATTCCGATGCTTAATTAATTTTTTTTTTCTCATCATAAAATCATGCACTTTTCTTAAATAATTATTCATAAAAACTATCATGATAAAATCTGACTCAAAACCATTGCAGACTGACATTACAATAACATTATCTATAATCGAGTCAGCTTAAATCGAATTTGCCGGAACCAACCTAATGAAATCAATTATAAAGAGACTTCATCTTCCAGTTTTAGCAGGGGGGGAGGGGATCATTCTCGGATGACTAATTGGGCACAATTTTAATTATTGTATTACATCATGATTATTTCCCTTTATAAAGAAACCGTTCTATGGCTTCCGAACTTTTTACATTTATCTTCATAATTTCAACCCCTCTCGTTTTATTGGATTGCTAGCCCTAATAAGGGCTGCCTTTAAAGCAAAAGTAAAGAAAAAAAAATTAGAGATGGAATGTTAGTTAAGGCCTGAAAAGAACTGTTGATGAGTAGATTTTAGCCCTGAAAAGGACTGTTAATACTTTAGTCCTAAATAGGGAAGTTTAGAAAATGTTACCCCAGAGGACTATTAATAAAGTTCAATGGAAGCAGTTTTGTGGTGTCCCGTGGGGATCGTCGCATGCCTGCTAAGATAGGCCTACATGTATTTGTTATGATGTGATGTTAAAATTGTTATACAGACCAACCTGGCGTAAAAAAAACTCAGGATGGTCTGCCCTTCGTTTATTTAGATATTCATTTAATCAGAGTTCAGTATGAGTGGACTCGACTGTACAAAGTTTATTTGCTTGTTTAAAAAACAAAAAATGAAAGTGTTGCGGTACCGAAGAGTAAACACCAGTTCTTGTTATGTTGCTATGTCTGTCATTCAATTTATTGTTTCACTTTGAAATCCTGCAGTCTTATTATTCTTTAGGTTGTCATTCAACCTGAGCTATTGTCATTGCAAATTTACTGTGTTCCTTGGCTTTGAAGAGGAAAATAAAAAGTCAAAACTTCAAACGTACTTTTCTCCATATCTTATTTCTTGAGATGATCAGGACTCAGGGTCCTGAGAAAGTGCGCATAACTTCACAATTCAAACTGAAAAATGTTCATGAAGATCCCTCCTACATGAAAAGGAAAATTCTCAAAATTTGAAATTTCCGATTTGAACCTGGTTTTTGGAGGCCACCTACACCTGCATGTTTGTGTTGTGTGATAGTAAATGTATCTGTCCTTTTGTCAGGAAATCACACTCTGTGCAAACAATAACTTCCACAACCGACTCACACAAACACAAGTATATAAAATGATAAGGATTTTTACTCGGAGGTGAAAGATATGAATGTGATTGTAAACAACATTTTCAAGAAGAACAAGAAAATAAATGGGTGTAATTCATGGATATGTCACAACCTCGATCCAATGTCTCTACCATGTCTTGAACTGTTGGCTATGCTGATGAAAACCACACATGCAAGGCACATTCGTCTCACCCATCTCCCATACTTAATATATTTTACATAATATATTCAAACATCAGGGAAGTTAATGTCAACGAAAAGAAATTGTGAAGTAGTGTGACAATGATACCAACATGTTAAAGTAATTCAACTTATGCATAAAATTATAAAAAGCATGCCTGCTTGTGTAGGTGTGCTTGAAAGAAGGCTCTATAAACAAAACCATCTGGATAACCGCCACCCGAAGGTTGAAAGACATATATAGAATGTAATATAATCTATAAAAAATGGAATTTCAACTAGAAAAAATGGTTTAAGATGGTCCCAAAAGGAGGAGTTTGTCAAATAATGCATCAGATTCATCACCATAACATCACTGCAGCATGGGAGGAAATATCTTAACTCAAAAAAAAAAAATTAAAAAACAAAGGAAAATGACCACCAAAAAAACAATCTTCATACAACAGCTGTCATGAGTAATTAATAATTCAGATTTTCTATTTAGAATCACCATATATCCAAAATAACACATCAAAAGGACATAAGTGTATGCACTTCATTAAAGTTCAATTCAATATTAATATTACACATTTCAGTTCCTTGTGTTCTTTTCAGACCATGATTTGAAATATAGCTTTGTACCATAACAATACAATCTGCATGATACACACAAAAAAATGTGTGTTTGCAGGTGAGGAACACACTGACATACGAGGAACTGAGACAGCCTGTGTTACAATTTGTGGACAGGGATATGCACATGACATCATCAAAATGGCCAATTTTTCAACCCATGAAAGGTTACCAATGGGTTAGATTCAGATTCAGTTTTGAAGACAGGTAAGTACATGACACAGTAGTCACTTTAGTCTCTGCATGACCTAGCTGCTACTACAGTAGGCAAAGTTCTACTTGTGGAATGAGTGCGAATGCCTGTATTTTCAAAACATACAAGCTGAAAGTGAAAACAATAAACACTGGACAGGGTGTGGGTGGAGCATTTGCAGCTCAGACTATTGTTAGGGTGTGATTGGATCCAGGCTCAGCGGGAATAACAAAAGTAATCACAGACCCAGCACAGATGTCAGTGAATGGGGTGGGACTTAACAATAACGGTAACTTACACAAAATACCTCATGTGTGGACTCACTGGCACAGGCAATGGTGGGAGACACAAATACTGCTCACAGTAACATTCCAGATTAGACCTAATCATCTATAAATGTCCACAACCATGATATTCTGACCTCACTTGAATGATGATGTATGATATGACAAAGCTGAGACAGCATACGTTAAAGCACACCATAAATAAAAATGTGATAAGCTAGGTGGACAAGAGACTCTGCTATAGTATACAAAGGGAATGAAGATCTGCCCTGGATTTCCACTCCTATGATTCCATGTCCCATTGTCAGTTCCTTACACATATTGTGTGAAGTACTGTGGTTATTTTGTCCAGTGTTGAGATTTGTCCATTAACTTTCCCAAGAGTTTTCTAAGGAAACCTCTGAACTCTGCAGGAAGGCTAACCTAACATTAAGTTTTGGATTTTTTCTCTCCGGCAACAATCAGCAGGACACCAGGGGCTAGGCAGTATTGATATTAATCATTCTGTTCCAATATATAAAGAAGACACTGTCAAGAACAGAACACATGAACATAAGAACTTCAGAATATAATAACTTCATAATCTATGTTGCCCCTTCTTCAGAACATGAGAATCAGCAACTTGGCACTTGACATGAAAACAACAAAAGCAAAGTGTGATATAAAAAATAAATTGAGATAAAAAAATAAAAGCAAAGTGTGAGATGAAAAATAAATTTGACATCAGAGGAGCTCTAATTGTTCTCACACTTTAGTACATGACATGATGGCCAAATGTTTTCCCAGTGGTAAATGCACACCATGTGTTTGACTGTGATGTCTCTATGCTGTGGGCATGTTATTTTAAAACATAAAACAATAGCTCCATACAAAGATCTACAATCACGTGCCAACAGCACTGCCTCTCACTTGATGTCTGACATGTCATCACCATTAAGTCCAATAATGCACAGTTTTGCAGACATTGCTGGTCACAGTCAGAGTCAATATCTGTTGTGTTCTCTAGTCTAAAGTGTTGGTATACTCTGAGACAGGGCCGCTGAAAGTCTCCAATAATTGACCATTGTCTGTCCATTAAGAGTTAACTGAATCTGCCTTGACAAATAACAGATCTTCATTCCAGTTTAAGTAATCCTCAGTACATGGTATCAATTGGCCATCTTGCAGCTGCCTTGCAGAATATTTATGCTGAGTTAAAAATTTGTTTATCTGAGTTGCGTCTTTTTCCGTCTTTCCCCGCCATTCCAGCTGCACAAAGGTGATGTTGAGGTTAGAGAAGAACTGGTGGCTGCAGGCTATGGCATGGTGCTCGGTGTGCTCAATGTCCATTTTGAGAAAGACATTCTTGGCTCTAACTAAGGGTATCAGGTCGTCCATGCAAATGGCTGGAATTGTCTTCTCAGAGGATGAGGTCTCTTCACTGATGTAGCTGCCTCCAAAGTTTCTCCTGATGGATGAAACCAGTACCAGAGATGATCATGATAAAGATGTGTGAGTGATATGAATCAGTCAATGTAAATGTTCACTGACCTTAAAAAAATGATTGATAAGCAGTTATGGATGGATTTTTTAAGAATGTATCACTGATCACCCGAAGTCCAACTGCTCTTTCATCAATAACACAGCACTACAGATTTTTGTCATCAAGTGTCACTAAAGGTAATGTCTTACCTACTTATTTGTCTCCCTTTATGTCAGATATAACAAATTGCAGTTATATATTTTGAGGAACAGATGAAGAAAAAAAAAATGTCTGGATGCTCCTCTCTCTCTCTCTCTCTCTCTCTCTCACACACACACACACATATACACACACACACACACACACACACATAGACACACACACACACACACACACACACACACAGTGAAATATCTCGAGCAAATAGCTTCAAGATACTACAGTTGTCCCTACTCTACATCTGGCAAAGGGAGGTCACTTACGGATATAACTTGATTCCCAGATGTTTATAGTTACTTTTATAGACTGCATTCTGAACTAAAGTCACCTGTGGAAGATTTGCAAACACACAATCTAGATATGCATTATAGTGAACTCTCTAAAACATCTTAGATTTCTTCACACGATAAAAAAAGTTTCACTTTATCCTGTTCAAGAGGGCAATGGGCTACATCAGGCTGAGAATACATGTAAATAAAAAAAATATTTTAAAAAAACAGCTCCTCAGTGTATAGATAGGAATGTAAATCTAGTTGGGGAATTTGAGATATACTGTGAAATACCAGACAGACTGCATTTTGTTCTTAACATATTATGATGTAATAAAGGTTGAAATAAATCTGCAAATAAACGTGAAATCCATCAGCTTAAAGATATACTGGGTAAACTAAATGAAAACATGGAGGCATTCATGCACACCGCATGCACAGAGAGAGAGAGAGAGAAAAGAGACCTGGTGAGAGAGAGAAGAGGGCGGGGGCGAGATACCTAATTGTGTAAGAATATGACAATTTACTGACAAACAAATTCAAGTGATGAACTCTATACAATTTCTGATGGAACAATAACAAATTCAAACTTAAAGTCTCAAATTTGAGCATTGGAGATAATGTGAAATGTTTCATCACTATTATATCTGATCTGCCACAGCTTGGCGTTAGAAAGGGCAAAGGAGAACAGGTGGTGCTTGGCTTGCACACTGACCAGATGAGTGAAGTTGTTCATCTGGAGTGAGCGCTGCATCAGTATGTTGTTTGTGTCCAACATCTCCACAGCCAGGACGTAGCTACCCAGTGATGCGGCCGCCAGCGTGTACACGCCAATGTTGGAGCCAATATCAACCAGCTGTAGACTGCGATCTGCCTGGAGAGAGAGAAAGAGACAGGGATAAGGTCCATACAATGTCACAGTTATTCTGGGTGTGGTCTAGATCAGCCATCGCAACCAGCACACGTGAGATTATCATACTGCTGTTTTCAAGTTAGTCGAGTCAGACTTTTATCACTAAAAAAAAAAAAAAATAGCATAGATAATATATATCTATAAAACAAAAAACATGCACACGCACAATTACTTCAATCAGCCGACTGACCAGCCAAAATATAAAAAGTCAGCGACCACAAGAATTTACTAATTTGCAATTGAACTTTATACAAACAGGCTTTTGCCTAAACCATGGTTTGACTTTGCACAAAATGGATTTGTATTCATTTTCTAAGAACAGAAGACTGATTTGGACCAATGTGACATTACTGTGAAGAAATGTAGGGGCTGCATATAAAAGTACATGTACCTATTAATCTAACATAGAATATTGAGAGACAGAGAAGGCTAAACCCTGAATTTGTCCATATTAACAGCTGTAGGGTTGGGATTTCTATGATGGTATTAATACAGTATACATGTCAAAGTAAAGACAGTTTGTACATGTTCTATGTTATTATGTTGTGTGCTCCAGGGAAAACTGGCATACATGAGTTTTTGACCACACAGCCACCTTGACATTTCCCATTTCACGCAGGGTGAGCCATAAGTAGGCAGCTAACAGTTATTTAAACATTTATGTCGTACTTCAGGCCAAAAATAGCCAAGCTATTCTTCTAAACCAACTCAAAATCATTCTAAATATTTATGACATAACAATTATTAAATAAACAAGTGTCAAACCAATTCAAATGTTACTAACAAATTCAACAGTAATAAAATGTTTCAAAACATTAAAGTGTCTACCTACAAAGCCTACCTTCCGCCCATCCTGTAATGTATGTATACACAAATAATCTGATTCTGGTCTTTAAAAAATGTGTCTCATAATCTCATTCAGACTATGGATTCACTATGTCACTGTCATGACAAATCTGGGCCCGAGGACAGGACTAGGAGAGACAAAATGACAATATAACTGATCTGTTACTTTACCTGGAGCTTTTGCATCATGTGTTTGACATACTCTTTCTCCCACAGTTTGGACCTCTGAAAAAGGAGCAAAAAAAAAAAAAAACTGGATAAACAACTTTTTGCTGCTGACAAATAGCTTTTTCAAACAGGCTATAGCAAATGGCTGCTACTTCTGAGAAACAAGATTTGAATTTCAGAAAATGTTTTTCAAACACTGAGTTTTGTGAAATCAAGAAAAAGAATTAAAAGACTCAGTTAAGAATTCCACCAAATATTTTAATTTCAGAAACATGTGTTATTGGAAGAACAAAAGAGTTTTATAAGTAAACCATGGAATGATTATTTTAATGAAGGATTTTCGGCTGGAGAATCGAAAACAATAGTTTGATCTGGAACTGAATATAGAATTTCCAGGCTCAATAATGGTTTCATCTAACAACTACATGTATATTAACTATGTACTCAGAACTACATAGGAGAAATTGTGAATGCAAATGTCTCTGAACAAATTTTCAGCTCTGAGCAAAAGGGAATCGGCTCTGACAAAAGTGTTTTACATTTTGAGAAACAGAAAAAAAAAGTTCAGTTAAACTTTGTAAGTTCTGGTTCTCACTCTAAAGATCAGTGAATACTTTTTGTGTTCTGTATGGGCTCGGGAGGCCTGGGAAATGTGAGCTAACAAGAGACACATAGTACTTGCAAACACACAGCAAACTATTCGCAGTATCTTTGAACCATTTGCCGACTCACTGGGTTTCGTTTTCGTTCTATATGCGTCTTTCAGCCTCCTTGTGGAGGTTATCTCAAAGTTCTTTGTTAAAAAAAAAAAAAACTGTTAAAAAAAACTGTCCTCACTTTTTAAATATAAAAAAAAGAAAAAAGAAAGAACGAATTTTTTTATAAAATAGTAAATAAAAAAAAATAGAAAAATACAAAATTTGAAAAAATAAATAAATGAAATTAAAAATATAAACTAAATAAATAAACAAGCAGGTATCAAAACCCCTGTTGTCACTTTTGAAAAAAAAAAACAACTAATAATAATAATAAATCCGGTCTTTAAAAAATCCTGTCTTCACTTTTGTGGAAAAAAAAGCAAAAAACACCAGCAAGCTACCTACTCAGCTGCTCCCTATTCTATTTTGTCTATTTTGTTGTTGTTGTTGTTGTTGTTATTGTTTTATTTTTAATTTATTGAAAATGTGTATTTATTTTTTAAAAATTTGTTTTCTATTCTACTTCAATATGACCCCTACTGCTATTTGCCATATTGTTTGGACTTTTGTTACCATTGTTGGTCCACGGTTTTATTCCTCCAGCTGTTCCTATCCTATCTTTCCTGGACCGTATTAAAGGTCCTCCCATGAGGGCCTGAGGGTGTCGCTGCGTTGTTTTGGTCACTCGTGGGCCCCTTAATATTTTTGTTTGATATGTCATCCCTTTCTCCTACTTTGCTTTTCCCTACGCTATCTACACAGGGATGAGTCCTTCAGCCTTTATTTCCTATTTCCCTGGTATGCCTATTTCACGACATTCAATTATTATTATTTTTTTTTTTTTTTTGACAACGTTTATTATATTTACATTATGTACATATTGGGGAATCCCTAGGTCGAATTTGGGGTACAAGGGTTCTATCTACCACCTCGCGTTTCTCAGTTGGCAGAGCACAACGAAAGACTACTTGGTCTGTGTCCCTATCACTCGAGCGGGGGGGGGGGGGGGTCGGAACACCCAGTGGGCCAGTATTCCTGTGTCAACTGTAACGAGACGCCACAGTCCGTCCCCTGCGGATTCCCATGTCGGCAGGGTCTAGAGTCTTCGTCCAGAAACAGCTAAGCAGGAAAGTCCAGAATATTAGTGCTAAGACGGCATTAGTGCTAAGACAAATTTCAGGTGTTATTGGGATCTGCTAAGTTGATAAACTGCATCTTTCGACCTAGGTTAGCAAAAATTATATCGATATAAACCTGATCTCTTTCTCTTCTGATTTTGTGTGTGTATGAGGGGGTTGTGTTTGTGATAATGGCATATCGCTTTTTAAAACATTCAACGTAAAATCGACAAGACTTATAAAATTACTATATTGTTTAGTTTCAATGTTCAAGTTGTCACCACAAACGTTTGGGCCAAGGAGAAGACCACAAACGTTACAGCTCAGTTAAAAGACATGCACTAGGATAAGTAAAGTTTAAAGAGAACACAAATACACCAAAAATCTCTAGATGTTTCATGGCTTGATGTAAGTAAAATATTATGTGCTTGCAGATATTGACGTCATAAGATGGAATAAAGCAGTAAACACCAGGTCAGTAACTAGCCTATCTGACCCAGGGTCACTTCATGCTACACTTACCTTCAGTGTGGCAGATATGAACTGATCATCCACAGGGTCATGTGTGCAGATGACAGGCTGGGTGGGGAGCTCTGGAAGGGGCAAACAATGGCCATCAGAACTAGTGAAGATCTGGTCACTCAAATTCACCAGCCGGATGTGCCCCTGTAGCTTCAGTTTCTGACCATGAACTATGACCTCCTGTTGTTGGAATGCTGTCTTCAGCCTGTTAGCCCATTCTATCAAGATTTCCTGCAGCTGCCCCAATCAACATTGAAAAAAAAAAAAAAAAATATGGCTGTCAAAGTTCATTTCTATTTAATTTCATTACGGGCACTACGGCCAGGTAGACCCTGTGGGGGTCAACTTAGACACTTCCTTCTCAGAGAGACCAAGGGACATCACCGTCAAGCCATTAGACTTTGTGTTTTTCCCTTTTGGAAGTGTTGGAAACTTAAATGTCACCATTAAACACAATGAAAATCTGAGCCTGCATTGCTTTTCATCCTTTTCTAAAGCAGCTCAACGATCCCTTGACCTCATGATATGAAAACCCATTTTTGCCCATATTTTACACCCAACAAAGAATCTTTGGCCATCTAGAATCTTTCCATAAACATATGAGGACCACACTATTCGGGTAGAGCCAGCCAGGACTCCAAAATGTCCATCTATATTTCCTCCCTCAGACAGTAGAGTTTATAAGGAATGCACTGCAATCTATGAACATAACTCGTCTTTCTTTGGAAGAAAACAGTTTCACATATCGGAAGAAGAGAAGAAAAAGTATGGCTTTGGCCATGACTTTATCAATTATGAATCTATGGAGATTATGAAACTGTGGCTGATGCAAGTGCTGTTGGCCATGCCAAGGGGGAGAACTTATTCACCAAGTGAATCTAGCAAATCAAATTAATGGGAGAATGATTACTAGCCACATTGGTTTCACTCCTTTTTGAGCTCCTTACTTTGAGAAATGTGCAATTTATTTTCAGACCATTCACAAAAATTGGGTGCTTTTAAAAACTTTTTATTTTCACTACTTCATGTCCGTAAAATCCGCTCTGTTATTTTCCTGAAGGTGATTTTTTTTATTATTATTATTAAAGACATTAAAGACAGGCTATTCTAACCTTTGCCATGGAATTCGAAATGTTCAAATTAGATGAAAACAGTGAAGAAAAATTAACTTTTTCAAATAGTTGCCACAGCAACACCAGCATCTTGGATTTTGGCATCTCTACAATGGCTAACTTCAAAATCTCTAGTCCACCAAATTTCAACAAAACTTGATGAAATTTGGTGAATGTCTTTTTTGACATAATGTCTTTAAAAAAAAAAAAAAGAAAAAAAAAATACTTTTCACCCTTTGTAGGCAACAGAAAAATTTTCTGGAAAATTTTGAAAATGCCATGAAGCAAAATTTCAAATTTTGCCATTTGTCCATAGTG
This sequence comes from Peronia verruculata, assembly GCA_038406235.1. Lineage (NCBI taxonomy): Eukaryota > Metazoa > Mollusca > Gastropoda > Systellommatophora > Onchidiidae > Peronia > Peronia verruculata. The sequence continues at coordinate 4,435 of JBCAUA010361370.1, read as the reverse complement.
AAAGCCCCCGTGGGGGCCCAGGTTTTATTATAAGTAGGTTCTCTGCTCCCAACTGCAGGCGGTGTAAGCCCGCCATTGGTGGGGTCTCTCCCATGGAATGCCATCCTCGATGTTCCAGGGGTGACATCTCTTCTCTCTCTCTCTCTCTGTCCTTGCTCCTATCTTCTGTCCCGCTTTCTTTCCTCTCTTCTTCTTGACATGTAATCGTATCTCATCATGTTTGACACAAAAAAGCCGTAATCATGCTGATGTGTCATTAAACCCCAACACAAACAAACAAAGAATCATACGAAAAACCTATTTTTCTCTGAAACTTACCAACAGAATGGGACGCACATATGTATGTTTTTGGCTTTATTGTGAACGTGATGTATTCCAAATTTGGTTAGAGTCGGTTTAGAAACAAAAAAAGTAGATAGCAAATACTGACAAAAAACTGGGTTTTCAGAAAGACGCGTTAAATTTTGTTTTTTCACGGAATAATTGACACGGAGACTTTTATTATTTTTATTATTATTATTATCATTATTATTATTATTATTATTTGATAAAATAGAAAAAGACTGTCCAACCAGCAACTAACAAAACAAGTTTGAAATTTTTTTTTAAAAAGGCAAATAACACTTATAAATTTCTTCTTCGTGATGTTGAGTTGAAGATAGCCAAACTTTCGGACCAACTTGGTCCTTCTTCAGGGCAACAAAGTAAACATATAGAATCTAAAAATGTAAATAGGGTATTATTATTATTTTCTTTTATTCGACTTTTGGCCTCAAAATAGCATTTTGTTTGTTTTTTGTTTTTTTTTTTTTACTAGCCCTGTCTCCATGACGTCTGAGTCTTTTGTTGCCTCCTCCGGGCTTTTTGGATAATTGTTCTCACATTTTGTTCCCCACCCGCCTTCATTACATAAGGGCTCAATACAGCCACTTCCGGGTTCTTGAGGGCCTACATGTGGTCCCCATATCTGTCCAAACCAAGAGTTTCTTGGCTACTGTGGCATGTAGTCCACATCGACTCTCCTGGCAGGGAAATCTCTGCCAGGATCAGCAAAGCCAGCCAGGATCTTGGTCACCTACGTACTCATGTGATGATCGATACAAGCATCAAGCTCAACACAAGGATCAAGGTCTACAAAAAAGATGTCGTTCTCACTAGTTTCCTCCATAGCTTCGAGTCCTGGATCGGAAACACATGAAACAACTTGAACGCTTCCACATGAGATCACCACAGACTGCCTTGACAGTTGCTCTACAGAGAGCCGAGGCAGGGTCAGAGACCCATAAGCCGCCCCAGAAAGCGCTTCAAAGACGTCAAAAAGCCGAGATAATCCTACTTTCTTAGAACGGAAGCACTGCATACACTGTGCGGGCAAACGCCACATTTGGAACCCAAGAACAAGCCCTCAGGAGGCAACAGAAAGAGAGAGAGAGAGAGAGAGAGAAGGGGAGGGGGAGGGTTCATATTTCATGCCCTATGATTTCTTCGATGTCCCCTCTACCAAACTGTCAAATTCTGTGCAAACTGAAGATTTCTCAGAGAGTTCTAAAGTCAGTAAGTTTTGTTGTTTTGCATTTTTCTCGAAACTTTGTTTCCTGCCTTTAGCTCATTTCTCTATCTCCTCAAAAACGTATAACATATTTTTGTCATATTTCATATACATATGCATGTCCTTATTGTCCACAACATAATAAACAAAAGGCATTTTTTTTTCTCCTTATCTTTTCTTTTCTTACCTTTTAAGACAAAATTTTTTAATGAAAAAAAAATGACAACTGGGACATTTTTCATATGGCATTTGAAAACTTCATTTAAAAGAGGAAAAAGCCATAAAAAAAAAAACGTATATTCCCTCCCGACATAGTTTTGAATAGCCTACGATGTTAATATAAATAATACGTTCAAAGTTGGGAACGATGCGGCGTGGTAGTAATGGAGGAGTTGAGTTGAGTTGAGTTGGGGTTTCAAGGCACATCAAGTAATGGAGGAGATAGGTTCTAAAAACATGTCAAAATCCAAAATGATGGCCGTTTCTGTAGAACCAGACATGCTAACAAAGTTTCCAAGGAATCAGACAAACATGCCAATTATCTATAGACACATACACAGTAAATTGACAAAAGGTCAAGGGGGTTTGGGGGGGGGGGCAGTTTTACACTTCTCCCCCACCCCCTCGCCCCAACCTATGGTAAATTTGATGACGCTCGGTAAGAGAATGTGATGTCAAAATAGCAACATTTTTAAAAGTTTTATTTTATTGTTGTTATTATTTATTCTCATGATCTATTCCTTTCAATGAGATCCCAAAAAACGGAGAGAAAAAATATTTGGAAATCCTACAAAAGCTGGCTGTCAGCCTATTGAATCCGGCCCCCAGGATATCGCCTTTACAAGTGCAGTGTTTATCGTTTTGCGAAACCGCGGATCGACCTTTTACCAAAACTGTACGGAGGGGGGGGGGCACTTTAGACTGACATTCTCTTCTAAACCGTACTTGTCTTGACACTGTCCTGATCAAATAAGTAATTGAATCTGTAAGGCGATACAGCGTTTCATTTTACCAGAAAAGAAAAAAAAAAAAAAAGAAAAAGAAAAAAAAAAAAAAAGAAAGAAAGAAAACGGAATTGCCTGTCCTGCCAACAGTACAAAGATGGAGGTGATGGTCGAATTTTTCCCATATTAGTGGTATCACAATTGATTCATAGCTGCCATAATATAAACGATGCGCGCATAAAATGTAATTATTTGTACACAGTTACTGAGAATGGATTACACTATCATACTCCTTCACCCGCTCAGCCCGCAATGTTGTTTGCAGCAGTTGACATAGTGATATCGTATGGATCTTCAGACAGGCAGGCGGGCAGGCAAGAACTTACCAGTTGCAAGCCAAGTCCAACCACAATGACTACACACAACAATTTGAGCACAGCCCGCCAATGTTGCAACGCCATGATGCTTAACAGTAAATGAATACAGGTAGTCTGACGAAAAATGGGTCGGGGCTAGAAACCATCACATACACATACACCGTTCAAGTCACGCATCGTTACACATACACAAACATGCACAACCTCCATTGTTTCAATCTGAAAAAAGATATTGTCGCGTTCATAAATATCCCCCACGACTTGTTTTGCTATGCAAACACAGCCTTGTCCGACACAGTAACTGCTAATAACATTAGATCTAGATCTAAAACAACAATAACAGCCAAAAAAAGAAAAAAGTGACAGCTGGCAAGCATTACCGTATTGATTTGAGGCAAAGATACGGTATTCTACTAAAGTGTAGAGCTATAATAATAATAGAGAGCGTTAACATAACGCTTATCCCCGTAATTACAGGCTCTATGTTTAAGCGCTTTACAATCTATCATCACCCCAACAGATCCATAGAAGTCAGTTTATAAACGTTCTCAGTTTCCTGGGAAGTATACAAGGCGGCTGACTGTAAGCGCTCAGATCCTTATCAATCTAACAATATCAATCACTGTCTATAGCCCGGCACCCATTCAAACCTGAGTGGAGTCAGGAAATATGTGTAATTTGTCTTTCCCACAGACAAAATGTCGGGACCTGTCAGGATTGGAACCCGGAACTTCAGACCCCGAGTCCGATCTATCAGCTGGGATCATCCGTTGGAATAAGTTTACGGCATGTATTTGTTTGATGTTAATAGTGGGCTTCTTTTGTCCTAATGTTGGGCCGTGTGAGAACAGATTTTATGCCACCGAGGGCTTCACATCTTTCACTGTCGGTTGACCATTGTGCCTAAAGACGTACATAAGCCAACGTTTGTTGTGTGCGTGTAATTCATTAAACAACATATTAAGCACAGACAAAATGAGAATGAAAGATGACGGGGAGGATTGCAATTGTTTATCAGAAATATTGATTCGCTCATCATAACGATGAAAGATACGGTAGACTATTGTTAAACTTAAACTGCCCGTTCTCCCTCTAAGTAATTCGAGTGGTTTCCCGTTTCCGCAAAATTTAAACCGCTGCGTGACTGATATTTCATAAACTTTGATTTATTGTTCTCTTACCCCCTTGAGGTTTGAGGTATGGGGCACTTAAACTCTTTAGGTATGGGGTCTGTTGATGCTCAGTGTCACAGCTCAGCTCTAACAGCAGACCAAAACGCGTGGCCCGGCGGTGACACTTGATGCCACTTGATACATGTACACACGAGTTGCATGCCGTCGCCAGCTGGATTGCTGCTAAAGGTTTAGTACAGCGTGACCGCCAAACGTGTCTGACTGTTGCAGACGAAAAGTTCGTCTGTTTGTTTGTGCTGTGGTATGGCCGCACATCAGTCCGATCGTTCTTTGTTACGATTACTTTATCTTGCCCGCAGGTACACCGTGAGGGGGGGGGGAATCAGGGGGGGGGGTCACTGGCAGGGGGCCCGCATTTGTCAGGGGGCCCGG
>JBCAUA010361259.1:0-10238 GCA_038406235.1 Peronia verruculata | reverse complement strand
CCCCCCCCCCCCCCCCCCCCACACCACCACCACCACCACCACCACCACACACACACACACACAGAGAGAGAGAGAGAGAGAGAGAGATTGATTGGGTTTTTGCTCAAAATATTCGATTGTGAGTTTCTGTTTTCTTTTAGAAGTCCGATCTGTGCTGAATATAAAAATGGTATTAAAAAGTTATGTCCATTCTAAGGTGTCTGGAGGGTGGTCTAGCAAAGTTTGACTTCCTCTATGCCATTCAGGCTGTTGTTCATTTGGGGCTCTTTATTCAGTGATAGATCATCACTGTTTCGCTGGGTATGGGCAAATTGCGTAGTGGAGACTTGATTATGATCTCCTTCACCAATATCGGGAGTCCCAGTGCCAGGGGTGGACACTGACTGACTATCTGAGGCGCTAACCACACCTAATATCAGTGAAATGTTCCCCTGGGCCTCTGAAAAAGACTTCCCACGGCCTTATGAGAGTGAAATATGCCATGTTTCTAATTTTCAGTGTATAGTAGTGGATTATCTGTCACAGGAAGGGTTAAAATGCTCCTGGTTTTAACCAAGGAAGACATGGTGACCATTTATAGTCCTCTCTGGACCCTAAAATGAGATGAGACACGATGAAATAGGTGCTCGTCAAACTGAGCCGACCGGAGAAATCACGTGTTTTTCAACAGTGAATGAATTTTTAATGTTTTTTTTTTTTTTTTCTTCACCAGGCCTTTCTATGTCAATCTAAAAATACATTTCAGAGTTCAACTGACTGAAATGGAGCAAGTAAAGGCCCAGAAATTGTAATTTAGTGTCATAGCCTAACAAAGGTAAAGAAGGATTTACAAAAGTGATCGGCCATTTTCTCACTAAATTCAGCTGCAGCAGCAGGTCACACCCATCGTCTTTAATTGCCAATATCTCAACTACTACTTAAAGTAGACCAATACTTTTTTCACGCACTGAAATGGAAATGAATAATCTTCACAGTGAAACCAATAACTCCGTATGCTCAAAATTTGACGAGCGCCTGATTTCATCGTGTCGTGTCCCAAAAGACTCCACAGAAGCCCTTCTGCTGATGGGGGTGGGGAAGCAAAAATGGAGGAAACGTGGGAGTAGGGGCACAGGAGAAGGCAAATAAAGGCATAGAAATCATGGAATGAGGTCTAGTAGGTGAAACAAACATGTTTTGGGGTTGAAAGGCTGATCAAAAGCTCTGTATGGCTGTTTTTTGTTGGGAAAAAAACTTAAAATGGGTTTTTCTTAAAAGGTGTTTTTTTTTAGCACAAATATGCTATCTTCTTTCTTATTTATGAAGCAACTGCCATGAAATGTGGCATGAACGTAGAACACGACAATGTCTAAATTTTATCAGAAGGGATTTTTTATATCATTTTAAGTTTTTTGAGAAATTTTGAGATTTTGGGGTCAAGTTTTCAAAAAATCCGTAACCTTTTCTTTCACATACCAAATTTAAAAAACTAGAGAAAAGAACTAAGGACTTTCTGAAAAACCTGTTCTGACAACTTTAAATATGAAATGGCAAAATATGTTAAAAAAATTACAAGATCATGGGGTGGAAAAATTAAGACTAATAAGAGCCTATGGAAGGTAAAGTTACGCAATACCACATTGCAAAATCCAAGATGACGGCTGGTGCCATGGCATCAAGTGATTTCAATTTTCTTCTATTGTTTTCCTTTAATTTGACAATTGCAAATTTGATGATCCCCAACACACACAGGAAATATAAGCCAGGCAGGCAACTACTGCCCCCCCAAAAAGATCTCGTTTCATATTGGGGAACATGTTTTGAATCTCACCTTGTAGCCTAGCCAGTGGAAGATTGGTGAATAAGTATCATAATTACATTTAGAATGATTTGAAAACTTGTTTTAAACAGCACTTCTTTTGTTTATTCTATGTGTGGCAAGTTCAAATCCTTTCAGGCCAGCTGATCTAGATCCAATTTGGATCTTCTGTTAAGATGAGACATCTAGACAGTCTCAGTACCACCATGTACCAGTATCATTATTTGAAGGATTTGGTGTTTCTACATTGATGAGATTTATATGATTACTAGACACCACTCTACTGGACTACACTTGAGATCTGGGTCTGGTCTAGTTGCACTGTATTAAGGGCACTTGTGGCCAGGATTACCATTCTGCCAGTCAGTGTTATCCATCATTGTAATCATTGACATAGATTACAGTTTCTTGTATTGTTTTCTGTGTGATGAAACATCAGGTTTGTTTTTGTGATTTGTGGGATGAATTGTGAGTCATGTGTATTAGTAGTTCACAGCCGACCGACTAAATTAAATTTTGTACTAGCAGCCCTGATAACTTCAGCGGTGCACAGCAAATTACAACTGAACATGATATGTACAGTAGAATTTAGCTCGCATTGAATTGTGTGCCCCTGTTTTGTATGAAATTGCAAAACCTTTTTGATAAAAAATCTTCCATTAAGATTATTGTGAATTTGATTTTTATTTTGCTTGTCATCAGACTGGTCAGGTGCCTAAAGTAGGGACAGGTCTGACTGCTGTCTCCATTGCCAGAACCCTTGGACCAGCACCCAGCAACATTATTGTCAACACAGGTCTCCAGTCAGGGCCATTTGCTGCCATCAACAAGAGGATGTCACAGGCAGCTTTACCATCTACAATTGTGAGACTTGTTTACTGGCAGTGATTTTGGCCTCTTTGTAGTTGAAAAATCAATGAAATTAATAGGGAAAATTATTTTATTATGTTTTTTTTAACAATCTCCAAGCTTTTATGGAGGCAGCATTCAGTAGAGGTATAACTCCTTAAGATATTTCGACTTCCGAAGTTGTTTTAGCTTTATTTGACAGCAATTTGTTTCTAAAAGAAAGTGGATATCATTAAAGGTAAATTATTTCTAACCTCAGTACTGCACAAAGCACATACCGTTTTCTTTGTGAATAGTATTCTTAACACTTGTTACGGGTAATTCTTTTTCCACAGGCGTTTGTGTGGTATGGGTATTTGTGTGGTATGGGTTGTTCTTTTTCACTGGCGTTTGTGTGGCAGAATATTAATTTGAAAAGATTTTTTTATTTTTTGCTTCAGTATATTTTTTTATCAGACCCTTTATGCAAGTTAGTTTTATATTTTATTGATCATGGCATATGTGGAATAATGCTGAATGTGACTAGTCTGTTGCAAATAGTAATGACCATTATTCTCCAAACTCTTTGTAGTGGTCTTTTGAAAGAGCCCAGATGTACTCATAAATAGTAATAACCATTATTCTACAATCTCCCCTTTTTCAGTCTTTTGAAAGAGCCAACAGTGCTGAACAGTGCTTGATTTCCAGTGAAACATGATAATAAAAGGCTATTCCTATATGTTTTTCTAAGTGTAGGGGGAAGAGAAAAATTGAGGAAGCAGTATGATAATGATGATTGTTCTTTTACTTCAGTCTTTATGAAACAGAATGATTTAACTATAATCTGAATCACTGCTGACCTAATTTAGTGTTTAATATTATGGCACAGCACTGGTTTAGTACTTTGAACATGGACAGCTATTCTTATAGAGACCAGTTTGGAACCAAACCAGCTGATTGTGTTCATACATGTTTGGGACTGTTGTGCTCCACAAACCTCTAGGAGTTTACGTTCTGTCATTTTCCCTAAACATCTTGTTTAAACGTCTTACACATGACTACTGTAATTCACTGATGAATTTTTGCCCTGACATCTATCAGAGCAGGTAATATGTATAAGTTGAGCTGTACAAGTTTTGTTATTGCTGCTTGAATTTCCAGGCAAACTTGACCCCAGCTATTCGAGGCCAGCGACCAGCAGCTACTGGCGCACCCACCATTACCATGCAGGATCTCGGAGTGACTACAGTGGCTGGTACATCTACAGCCATTACTGTAGCACAAGGGGCTGCTGCAGCCCGTTCAGCTCTTGCCACAACTGTAGCAACTTCCACATTAGCTGCTGGTCAGAAAATAGCTGCCATGACTGGAGCAGGCAGTAAGTTGACTGCAACTGTTGACCATCTCTAAAAAATGTAAAATTGCAAGTATTATGACATCACAGTTTAAGTTGTACATGTACTGGTTACATTTTTGGCCCAGGTTGTCTGTACTCTACCATCTTTAATAAAGGAAAGAAGTGATTGCCAGGAAACAGGGATAATAGTTATTTGGACATGGCCAGGATCATCCTTGAACATAGATCATATTGCTCTGAGATTTTCTTTAGTTCTGTACTCCTGTGAGGCATGTACCTCACTGCTGATTTGCAAAAGAGAATTCAGGCCTCAGAAATGAAATGCTATTGAAGAGTTTTTGATCTACGTGTTCTTCAACATCACAAATGAAGAGAAATATTACATGTTGATGTGCAAAGAGTTGACAGTGTTTAACATTGATAACATTTTACCCCCCTTTCTTCCAGCTGCTGTCCAGCCCCAGCTTGTGGCAGGTCGCAGTTTAACTCCTCATCAGATCAACATCCTACGCCAAAATCCAAATATCATCCGCACGCAGGCAGCTCCAGGTGGCACACAGCAACTACGACCTCAGAAATTGCTGACACCTGAGCAGATAAGAGCCCAACAGCTGAAACACCCTACACAGAAAGTTATCACCCAGCAGCTATTAGTGCCAGTTAGAGGGCAGGTAGGCAGCCACAAATTGGTAGAACTGAAGCTGATGTGTTTATTGCCTAAAAATGAGAATGGATCATTCAGCTGTCAGAAAACTATGATTAGACGTCTACAGCTTATTATTTTCTACTAATAACTTTATGTCTAGGCCTTGTTCAAGCTGAATGTGCGTCAAAATTTGACACGAAACTGACATAGTTTTCTATTGTGGCATGTGACAGTAAGTGATTTACAAGTTGTTCTGCGACTGCTGGTTAGTCACACAGTTAGTGTGTACGGTGGAACCTTGTAGCACAATCATGGCACAACACGATCTCCTGTTTAACACACCCTCTTCACAAAGTGCAGTTTCAACCCTTCTTTAAACATACCAATTTATTTTCAGTAACACTGTTGGGTTACTATTTCATGCTTGGTTTATTTGACAGTTGTTTGTGACCCAACAGTTGTCCCTGCTTAACATGTGCTATTAAAAACATTGAAAAGCTTGCTTTCTCACCAAATGTCAAGCCGATAGCCACTGCACTGTTGTTGGAAGTATTAAGTCTCGTGTTGGCCGAAACCTTCTCACTCCTTTTCTTAACCGAACACGCACATCAGTCTGGTCAGTGTCATCTCATGTTACCTTGCCCTAGGCCTCGCTTGAGCCCACCTCCCATTTCCCTGTCTTCAGTCGTGGCGCACAGCTTTGTTGGTCTACATACTACACTACAGCACACTACTGACCAATACTTCAACTTTAATCACTATGTATCATCATTGTCGTAGCTCACTGCTCACCACGACTTGCTTACCAAATTTTAAAAATTGTTCAGACTTTGTTTTCTAATAGAAGGGAAAATAGCTCTTAATAAGTAAGCTCTCTACATGTACATTGAGCCTTTTAATGATTACATGTCATTAGTGTATGCTATTTTATTTTAAATGTACTATATTCTCAAGCCTTTTTTCTTGTTTCCAAAAATCAGCAGCAGTTTGTACAAGAAAATGGTTGATCCTGCTAACACACTCCCTGATAGCACAGCCTTTAGAGTTTGGTCCTAAGGGTGGGTGCGGTATCCGGGTGCCATTGAACTTTGTGGTAAAGTTTGGCATTTGTAGCAGATTGTGTGAATTTGATAATTCTTTTCACAAATGTGAGGTAAAAAATATCACTTTTTCCATTTGTCCACTGTCTTGTGCAGTCCATTCTTCAAGGGAAGCAAGGATTACTACGCGCCGCCACCCTGCCAAAGATGACTGATGAGCAGTTGCAGGCATTGAGGATGAGGACACAGATACAGACACAACCAGGAAAACAAGTGAGAAAATTTGTCTGCTAGTAACTATAAACTTTCCAACCTTCCTGATTCTCTCAGAATCATCCTGGCATTGAATTTTAGATTCTGAACCTGCTAGGATACCCTGTGTGTGACTTCCCTCTATCTTTTTTAGATTGCATGTGAACAAAATTTATGAACATGTATTGGAAGATGATAATTATTTACTTACATGTCTGTGAGTCCTCACTGTGGACAGTTAATAGTGGCAATAAATGGTTAGGATTTTGCAGCGTAAATGATGTTTATAGCCATGTTGATCCTGCTAACACACTGCCTGATAGCACAGCCTTTAGAGTTTGGTCCTAAGGGTGGGTGTGGTATAAAATAATATAAAAATTGATTGCCCTGAAGAAGAGAAAGAAATTTGGCAGAGACCATCACAATCAAGTTATAGATTTCTGTGTTATTTTTTCTTGAATTGTTTTGCTAGTTGTCAGTCTGACAGTTCTATTATATTTTTATAAAATGATGTTTATAGCCATATTGGAGTTGTGGATTCAGAGAATAATTTCTTTCAAGTGGAATGATTTTGATAGCTTCAATCAGTATGATTTGCTGGAACTTGACAGTTGTTGTCATTTTCCATATGTGGGCAGACTTCAGAGAGTTTCATTCTTTCCCAGTTGCAGACAGCACAGATCATCCAGGGCCAGGTGACGCCAGTTGGTCAGGCCACAGTTGCAACATCCCAGACACCTGTAGCTTTAGTCAAGTCTGTGTCCACAGCCCCAGCTGTCACAGTACCTGTCACAATTCCAGTCACAGGCATCAGTGTGGCCCAGCAAAGGACAGTAGTGGGTAAGTCTGGATATGTGCCTTTGTCTCTTTCAATGAACTAACTTAATCCTAATGTTGATTTTAGTCGCCATGTGGTATGGATATGGCAATTCTTAAGCAGATGAGCAAATTTTTAAGAAGAAAAGTAGAATTTTCAGCACCAGAAGTGCAAAAGATTTCCGCACGAGTTATACATAGCAGAGAAAGAGCAAGGTCTGAGAACTTTGCTTTTCTCCTATCTTTCACCGGCAATATTGAATCCACATCTTCCTCCTCTGATTTATCGTATCTACTCTTGACTGTCCTATTGTGGGTTTATTTTCTGCACATAAGTAAGTAAGTTAGGCCTACACGAAAAATGATGAACATTTTTTTTTTGTATCACCTTTTCCTCGTATTGTAGATTTATGTTCTAGATTTAGTGTTGGCAGACTTTTCCGAAAATTCAGAATCTTATGATGCTTTATCAGATATAGAGCAAAGAAAAGAAAAATCAAGGTAAGACAGTGAAAAACACTGCTGAAAATTGCGTGTGCAAAAATTCAAGGTGATATCTATTTTTTTGAGGTTTGGCAAATAGCTGCTAAACGCCCAGCATACAGAGTTTGACTTACCTGAGTTGAACTTCCTCTTTTAGAAAAAAAAAAAAAAATGAAGCTCAAGCAGATAACATTTTTTAATTTTATATTTGAAAGCAGTATTGGAGTTAAATATAACAACAATGAGATTGTCAGGATAAACTCTGAACAGACTGGGTCATCTTACCCAGATGTGTCATTGTGAGACTGAGAGAGCAAGTGATTTTAAAATGGGATGCTGTAGGCTATTGAGGACAAAATAGGATGAAAGACAATTGTTTAAAACCTTATTTTGTGTTAATAGGAGGATCCAGAGCCACTGTCAGTCAACTTCAGCAACACCAACGAATGCAACTTCTTCAGCAGCAGAGGAAAGGTCCACAGCAGAAAGTAGCAGGTGACTGCCTAAGGAAGATGTAAACCACACTCACACTTCTAACAAACCAGTCTCACACTTCTATACCATAAATTTGACATAGCAGAATTATTGGATCAAGATTTTTTCAGACCTGCCTACCTTCTCACGTTTCACGGGATCATCCCGCATTTTGACTCATTATCCCATCCTTCCGCGCCATGATTAAAAAATCCTGCATTCGGACGAATTCGGATAAATACGGGTACTAGTTTTTCCGCATTTTGTGCTTTGGCATCATTCAGAATGCTGCCCGAGTATAGTTTTCACTCAAGAAAACTGCGTTCGCCCGTTTGTTGCTATAGGCAGTGGTCATGCTTGTCGCTATCGCCAAGACCTGTGTCTACAGGTCAACAGTACATGATGTAGCCTAGTCCGGACATGTAGTGTTATGTGTTACACCCCGTCTGTCCCAACCTCGTGTTAAGTGGCCGTTCACTTGCACCCGTCATTCATGTTCCGATCATCGCCTGACCCATGGTGGCTCGCGTAGTTCCCTTTGAACCTACATTTTTGATAAATCGCGGTGCCCCATCCCGCCCCTCGTTTTCACTTTCAGTCTGCTTGTTGCCGACCACAGTGTAAACCACGTAGATTCATCCTAGGAGCTTTCACTCAAAAGTGTGATCGGATGTGGACTACCTGTTTAGCTTTATGCGTACGTTATTGTATAGAAGATGACAGGCTGCCCCATAACATGCAGTATCATGTAAGCCTATGGGTCGTGTCTGCTTGCTTAATAGTTAGAGGGGGAAAAAAAAGATAGAGTCTCCCATTCTATTCGAATGCCCTGCCAGCACTTGCGACAGAGGTTATCTTACACACGGGCTATTTTCTGTCTATGAGATCGCTATTACGCCTCCTCCTTATTGTGATAGCTATCACTAGCACTGCCAGAATGCAACCGCTTCACTGTAATAAGTTTTCCATTCTCCATTCACTGCTATCCCCCACCGGCACTCAATCCCACCAACTGTGTGAGCCTACTACTGGCACTGACCTGTACTTTCCCACGGGCAATCAAATCCGTCAAGAATCGGTTGCTCAATATTCCTAATTGTTACATGCAGAAGCAGATAGGCTAGATGTGAAACGCTGGTCAGTGGTCGGAGCATTGGATCAAAGGGAAAGCGGTAATATTGGGTGGCGGGCTGACCATGAACTTAACCACCTACTTCCCTTCCCACCCTACAGTGAAGTGGTAGCTTGCCAACCCTCCCGGGAAAAACCGGGATTTTCCGCGGATTTCAAGCGAAATCCCGGGCATCAATCTTGGGTTTTTATAAATTAAACGATGATAATAATAATAACATATGAAAGCACCGAATTTGTAAAACTACGAACTTTTTTGCTTAGGCCTAGTCGCGGGTGTCACATCGGAAACGTAGATCTAGCCGTGATCTACATTTTTGATCAGGCCATTTGATCCCTAGATCTAGATCTATCACAGTCAAACGGAGTTTTGCAGTATTCTTGCCGAGATGATGCACGTGACGCGATTTTAATTTTATGGCCGGTGACCTCGTTTCATCAAGTGGCCAGTGATGGTCAGTGTGTTGCTTTGAATGTCTCGCCCGCATCTATTCTAGATCTAGATCTACCTGTCTAGTTCCACGAGCTTTGACTGGTGCTCTGATAATACCCAGCCTCCTCTCTAGATTTTCTCACTCCATATGGTTAAAAGTAGGGGGGGGGGGGTGGAGTGATAGCTTTGGCCCATGTAATTGGCCTAGCGTCTGCCGGGCTAGTTGGTTCCCACTTCAAAGGACGAAAGCCGACCGGCTGTCTACAGAACCTTACCATGTGCGGCAAGTTTGGTGTCATACAGAGACAGGAATTAGCAACGATTTCTCACCTCCTATCCCAACCCCGCTCTCCTTGGCATTATGCTAAAACATTGTGAACTATGCAACAGTGCAGAACACAGGGTCCTGGAGTGCCCCCGGTATGCAACAGTACATAACAAGTTGTGGGGAGAGTTCGCATGTCGCGGTCTCCCCGCGACACATGAAAATATCTTAGGAGATGGCCTGCCCTGGCGTCTTAGAATAGCGAGGGCGGGCTTTCTGAATAAACTTGATATCTAAAGGATACAGACCCCATAGGTATTTCTATTCGTCTTTTTTGTCTTCACTGTAGCGAGTGGCACTGTGTATATATATGAGAAGCTATCGCCTGTAAGGGAGACTGAGTTAAACCAAAATGACACAATTTTAAATTGATATTTTAACTTACATACATATGACAATTTTTAATAATATAAGATGTCAACTGTAAATACATACAAATATACACTATATGTAAATAGCATCTCATGTCCAAATCCTTTTACCCTTAAATTAACTTACGTTTTAAAAGTCTGCCGGAACCAGCCAGAGCCGTAGTCTTGGCCCCCTGAATTGAGATGGGGGACTCGGAAGATGAGCTGGGGGTGGGGGCTACCCATAGTCGCCTCCCTAGCCTCACACCGCCCAAGTAAGGGGGTCAGACTAGTCCCTTTCCCAT
>JBCAUA010361149.1:0-18644 GCA_038406235.1 Peronia verruculata | reverse complement strand
TATCTATCTATCTATCTATCCATCCATCCATCCATCCATCCATCCATCCATCCATCCATCCATCCATCCATCCATCCTTTTAACTATGCAATCTCTTTTATATCATACCATCTGATTTCAATGTTTGTCTTTTTCTTTTTTTTTGTATGTTTTAAGGCATTAATGATTAGTATATCTGTCTTTGTGTTTAGAAAGTTGTCTTTTCTCTTCACCCATTCAGATGCTCTATTTTCAGGCTTTTGTTAAATTCTCCCATAATGCCTTCCCATCTCCTAGATATCAGGCCATTGCCTCAGAGCCCAAGAACTGAAACACCGACTCACAGAAATCTCTCGGGTATGACGTTCATGCTACATAAAGCACCAGGTATAAAAGTACCACACAATGAAGGCCACACTTTGAAGTCTGCGTCTCTACCTACTATGTCCTGCTGGTTCCATGCCTGGACCTGGCCTCTATTGTGAAAGTACAGGACGTTATTCAAAAGGCGAAGAATGCCTAGGAGGAGAACTGAATTTTAATGTCAAAGTGAACACGTTTGTGTTACTACTCTTTTTCATTTCTCCTCTTTGTTGTTGCTCTCGCTAATTTTCTCTTCCTCTTTTTCTCTCCCCTCTCTCTCTTTCTGTCTCTTCCTCTTCTTTCAGTGTGAGGTTTCAGTCCTTCTTTCCTCTTTTGTCCAGTTTTTAACCTTCCTGAATGTCGCTGTTTACTACGGTGTTATCTCCCCCCCTCCTCTTTTGTTTTTTTTTTCCTCTCTACCCATTCCCTCTGTTTAGCTTTCTTCCTCTATCTATCTACTACTACTATTACCACCACTACCACTATTATACTAGTCTAGTAGCCTCTGTTGCTTTAATTCTTTTACTTTCCTCTGCATTCCTCCATATTGAGCTTGTTTACTACCTCTTCTTGAGCCGGTATGCCCCCCCCCTCCTTTTTTTAAAATTCTCTTTTCGTTCTCTCCAACGTTCCCTTCTCCATCGCTCTCTCTCTCTTTCTCTCTCTCTCGTTCTCTCTCTCTCTCACATACACACACACACACACACACACACACACACACACACACACACACACACACATACAAACTCTCTTTCTTTCTCATACCCTTCACTTTTTTTAACCTCTCTTTCTTCCTCCCCTTTTACATTTTCAATTTTTCCTTCCATTAACTAAAGTTCTCTGTTCTGTTTAAACCCTATATCTAAACGTAACACTTTCCTTGTAACTTTTTGTTCTGTCTCCCCACTCTAGATTTGTGTGATAACGTCGTTCACTCCGTCCCCTGTCATTATAAAAATGTCAATACCCCGAATTCATAGGAAGAGACGTGGTCCCACTGAAGACCCTCCCAACGTTCACACTCTGCGGTATAGCTCCAGAGCCCTTACCTCACCAAGACTATAAATTATGTTGCCTAAAAGAACTCATTAAGATCTAATATGTTGTATTCAAGAGATTTTAGCTGCGGCAAAATGAGAAAAGTCTGAAGTTTCCTTCTTAGAAGATTAAGGACTGCTTTCCTTATCAATCTCGAGGAAAGTAGTTTGCGGGGTTAGATTTGCAAATACACAGTAGCGCCAGAGTTTGGAGTCGGTCAGTGTTTTGTGTTTGGTTGACGAATGAGTATCTTGTTGCTCCTCTGATTCCGCTAAGGATTTATAAATATCTTGGTGAGTTTTGGGGGTATATGCGAAAAATCTTGGTATTGAGTGTATTTTACCTCTTGAGAAGAAATATACAGTCGAAACTCAGTTTCAGAGAGGGCCATCTTAACCTTTGTGTTTGCTGTAGTTTAGTGGTAGTATGTTTTCTGACCCTCGAGATGACCACTCCGAGGAGGTTGAAAGGTCCACTCAAACGAGGCTTATACTGCCCCCTCCCCCTCCCCTGCAGATATTGCTCTGCTCATCACACTTTAATAGATTCAGTCAGGACAAAGAAGAAGCTGCAGGAATAGGCAAGGACTACTGACATATATAATTGCTAATATGACATCATTGCAGGATACAACATTCTTCTATCACATGTGTCGAAAAGACCCATAACAATAGTAGTACATTTTGTGAACGGTTAAATATGAATCACTATTTTAAGAATATAGGGATATGTCAAATACCAGATTAGAAGTTTTTTGCCCTTATCAAAACGTAGTACAATAAACTTTCTGAATAGTCGCCATGCATTCTAAACATTTTTTTTCCCCAAAAACTGCGGTTAATTGGACAGTCAAATTAAACGCTATTTGTTATTATTATTACGGCGTAAATATTATTAGTTTTTAATCACGGATATCTAATCTACTATAAATTTACGCATCATTTCTAATATGTGACCGGTTCAAAAGACGATCCTGACATCACTAAAGCTTTGTTAAAATGTCGTGGAATACATTTTCTGAATAGCTGGCATTACAGCATTCCAAGTATAGTAGTTTTTGTTGTTTACAAAAACATACCGTCGCTTGCATTGTCGCAGTACGAGCTATCGTTAATGTCTCACTACAGTCTATACATCAGGCTTGTCCCCGGCATGGGACCTCACAAATGGAACACGGCTGGAAGTAAAACTCGTCCCTATCTAATCTAAGGGCGGTCACTCGCGGTCAGACCTGGATCGACCTGGACCAAGGCAGGGATAACGGGGAACAATGGCGGCGTGAGAGATAAATGGGAGATAAATAGCCAAGGTTTGCAACCAGAGTTACGTCCCGTGTACCTTGCGAAATGTAGGAGAAAAGGGGAGGTAATCTTTCAATAGAAAAGTTACATTAGTATTCTCTTAAGGCCAATGGAACCTTCAGTTTTGGGGGTCTCGGTAGAAAGACGGAGAGCTGACTGGGAGACATCCCTTGATGTAATTACAAGAGCTGGAAAGACACTTGTATGGTAGCACTGTTTGGCCTTATATTGTGAAATTCTGGATAGTTCCCCTTCTGCATTTTATGCCTGAATTTTCGACATAGGTAAGTAAGGTCTTTCTGTATACAGCTTTCAATAATTGACATAGATGCACTACGATCAATTTTATCTGTCTGTTATTTTGTCACCATTATCCTCATCGTCATCATCATCATCGACAGTAAGAGAGTTGTCTCGTATTTCAAAGCTGACTGTCCTCTGGCAACTAATCAGAACACAACTGAAGAAATCGACAACAGTCCGTGGAAACTGACGAGCTAAGAAGTTCCAAATGTTGAACACAATACGTTCTAGAACCTGGCCGGTTCCTGACGAGGACGAAAACAAAAACAAAGACAAAAACAAAGTAAAGAAAAGAAAAAAAAAAAAACAAGAAACAAAAGGCAAAACAGCTATAAAGAAAGAAAGAAACAAAGACAAAACTTTTTTCCGAGTTTTCATTGTCGGTGTCGGTGTCATGGACATCTTCATTACCACCAAAAACAACAACAACAACAATAGAAAAAAAAATATATATATAAAAGATATTATTATGTAGAACAGGTAGGTAGAAAGTTGTATTTGTAAATATGACGAAGAATCACTGGCAAAAGTATCTCAAGAGGCAGCAACAGCAAGGAGAAATTAGCAAATTAACATTCACAGAAATTATACATGCATATGACCTCTGCTCCCAGATTGCTGTCCTTCTCTATGGCACACTTCCGTTGTGGTTGTCCTTCCATTCTTTCTCAAGGAGCAAAAAGAAAAATAACAAGAAACAAAGACTGGTAAAGAACACGCGCGATGATAGATAGACCAACTTCATAACTGAACCATTTTACATCAAAAAACCGGACAGAGGATTCGGCAACAAAACATTGACAACTCTCAGGAGCGGAGAACTAATGAAAGAGATCTATTGTGGTAGGCTACAACAAGAGGATGGCGGAGAGACAGCCCAAAGTATGGATATTACAACTAACCTTTGTCATTAACGACGTCTGAGGTTTAAATATTTGAAATATCACATCACATAACTTAACATCCATGCGGTGCCCCATTCGATGACTAGGGTTACATTTATCTAGAACAACTTCCTTCTTTTGTGAGAAAACTTTGGTATAATGAATGTATCTCGTATCGGCCGAAAATTATCTTTTTAAACCCTGGGCTCTTTCCCAACGCGTCTTGTGGTGAGAATAAGGGCTTCGACTTTAGATGTGATACAGGCAGAACTATCTAAGCCCAATTATGTTCAGCATCGTTTTCTTAATTCACGTACTCAGACCCATGAACAAACACACACTGATGAAAAGCCAGATGTCAAGAAGTTTTTCATACACTGAACACTGTGTCAAAACTGTGTTACCTTTCTGTAATCTCAGATATAGTTGTCTTAGACAATGTTATCTAAGTGCGGGAGATCCGTACACGCCATCATTGCTCAGTTTCAAACCGGCATTTCAGAACAGCACACTTTATCACTCCTCGGTTTTAGATTCGTAAATCTTTAATTATCGATCACTTTCAGAGCCGCGCACTTCATCTTTGCTTAGTTTTAAAATCGTACACTTTATCATTCCTTAGTTTCAAACTCCTACAATTTATCATTTCATAGTTTCTAACTTCTACACTTTACCATTGCTCAGTTTTAAAACCGCACATGTTATCATCGCCCAGGTTCAAACCCCTACACTTTATCATTGCTCTGTTTCAGAACCGTCCACTTTATGAGTGTTCAGATTCATAACAGCACACTTTCTCATAGCTCAGTTTCAAAGCCGAACAGTTTGAAATTGCTCAGTGTTAGAATTGCAAACTCTATCATTGCTCAGTTCCGTTTCGAACCCGTACACTTTATCATTGCTCTTTTTTTTTAACCTACACACTTCATCATTGTAATGTTTAATTTCAAAACGGTGCACTTCAAGTCCCCTTGCAATGTCATATACACTTCAAGCAATGCTTATCTTAAAGCTTCTTCACTTCTAACATAACATTGCGCAGTTTCAAGCCCACCCACTTCAAGTAATCCTTCCAGGCAGAGAACTATGCAGGCTCAACCATTGGATCAGAGGAGACCAACCATTCATCAGTCCTCACAGCTCAGTTTTCCTGATGTCAGCCATTTTGCTCCCTCTCTCCCACACTTTTTAACAGGCCATCCAGTTTGTGTGAACTTTCATTTAACACTTTAACTCTGAGCAGAGAATGACATTTATAAAACTGCCTTTAATTCCTATAATTCAACCGGCACAGCTCTGTTTGATCTTATCATGGCATGGTACTTTTTGTTCATTCTCTCATAAAGATTATTTTGTGCAACATTGTATTCTTTCTGTCGTTTTTCTTTCTTTTTTCTTTCTCTCTTTTCCCCTACTTTCTTTCTTTTCTTCCTTTCTTCTTTTTTCTTTCTCTCTTACTCCCGTTCTTTCTTTCTTTCTGTTTAATCTTTTTTCGTTTTATGTATTGTGTGTGTGTGTGTATGTGTATGTATGTGTATGTGTGTGTGTGTGTATGTGTGTGTGTGTGTGTGTGTGCGTGTATGTATGTATGTTGATATTTTTTAACAACTTTAATCTCAGGCTGTGTATTAAGTTCTCGCCGCGTTTCCCCGTCCTTCCTTTTGTCTGTCTTACCCCCTCCTTGTAAAGTATTTTAGAAAGAAAAAAAAAATACTCTTCATTAATATAGTATTAAAGTCCCTCTGTTCGGTTCTCTTCACTTCTATCAGGGATCCTATTACAAACAATCTTTTGATTTAGCCCTCACTGTGAGGCAGTCACACCTCCCACTCTCCATATCCCATTCCCCTCCCATAATGTTACATAAGCCACTCCAATAGAGGGCTATGAGTTCGTTATTTCGTTCTGATCATTCAGAGGCCTTATGAACTTAATCCGGGTATTATTTGTGTGGGCTTTCCTTGCCTGTGACAGATTGGGTATGAGAGAGAAGATTTGAGAACTTTTTGCAGGAGGTGCTAAATACCTGCATTTCCTCTTCATTTGGCAATTGGTCATAGCTTGAGGTTGTCACTGATGTTGGCTTAGCTATTTATTCTTGCTTTTGTTTGTTTGATCATCTGTTTGTTCTAGAATCTTCTCTATAGATCTTTCTTTTAGTTTGTTGTTTGCCCTGTTTGAAATCTTCAAAGGCCCGGGATATTATACACAAACATGTTGTCAAATGTGTGTTTTTCTAGCCTGTTTCTACTTAATCGATGACACGATGGCATCATTCGCCCCAAGTATGAGCGAGATTAATCAGTTGAAAACAATTCTTCTTAGGTCTCTCTGTCGTTAGATATCTTGACACCTACTCACAAAACACAGCCACTTTTCTGTCTATTTCAAAGGCTATATCTGCAATACAGGACTCCTGGTGAGGAGGTGGGAGGGGGAGGAGGGGGTCAAGATGTGTGAGGGCGGGGGGGGGGGAGGAGGGCGGGTATGGAGAGGAGTGATTTCATAATTGCCCTAAGTATTTTCTCCAGATGAACAATACAGATGTGTATCTAAATGATCTGATTTGATTTTTTTTTCTGTATCAGCTCACTGTGAATGATATTCTAGTCTATCATTATTATGTTAACAGTCGTTTTAGATCATGCAGAGAGTTTAATTTATTTTGATAGTTTTGTCCACAGATGACCCCAGCTTGACCTCTATGGGAGGTCGAAGGTTAGGAGCTGTCCACGTGCGACCTATGTCAGCCGGCCAGGAAGAAAATGAGCGCTTGTTCTTTAGGCAGCGATTACATGTGAGTATCTATGACAGGAAGGGAATTTCCCGAGATATAGGAGATGGCAGAGTTCCAGGGTTGTGTGTGTATTGGGGCGGGGGTGAAGGGGAGACCGTAATGAGAACTATGGCATCTGGTATAATGTAGCTATAATCTATCTCTCTTTGGATATTTTATATCTCCTCTGCACTGCATTTTTAGAACTGAGTTGGCCAATATTTCTGGGAAATTCCATCGACTCAAAACAGTTTGTCTCGCTTCTTGGCTTGACCCCGTTACGGTGGGTAGGAAATTTATGATAAAAACCCTTCTCTGGGAATGACAGACTCGTAGCAATTGATAATAGATATTCTCCAGACAATAATTGTATTGAGTAGTGTTAATAATTGCCTAGGAAAGAAAATGACCTACGTCACTCATGACTTTCTGCTCAGACCGGAAATGAGGCAAAATCTTGTAAACAATAGCGCTTCGCCTTCATTGTGATTATATTGATGTACTTGATTGTCGTAGGTTTTCAGTATTTTGTGAAATTTTTGTATTCTGTCGTGACAATAGACTTCAAGATCAAATCTTGTTCAGAGGTACAAGGTTATTTACGAGATGGAGAAAAATGGTTTTAAGAAACAGGACCTTGTTGACGTGTCCTTGTGCTAGTAGTTTGGGAATCCAGTTGAATTCCGATAGTATTTTGGAATGTAAGACTGACACCCTAAAGGCGAAAGTGACAGTACCAGCTAAAAGCATAAGTATAAATTAGCCCCTTCCTACCTAGCGTGATGTGTCAAATGATTTCGGACGGATTCAAATGTTAAAATCATTTGACATCTTATCTTACCTTGCCTAGTCGAGAGACTCTGAATGTCTCATATTTGCCTCATTCTTGGTTGTAAGTTACTTCCGGTGAGAAATCCGGTCGGGTATTTCCCGAAATCTTGTCCTTCACTATTGTCTTTTCCTCAGCTATTGCCCAAATCTATTCTTTTTTTCCTATGTTTGAGTTTTACATGATATGCCAATGAAGGATGAAGATATGTCTCGCGGCTTGTCCAAATGAGACGTAAGTCGATGGGCTAGAACCGAGAAATCGGACTTTGAATGTGATGAAAAGGGTCAGACATTGATTTTTTTTTTTTTTTTAATTTCAGAAATCGAAAGTACATTCATATCTAAACATTATAGCATCGGTTTTACCCTCTATTGATAAATATTTCCCCATTAAAATCAAGTTTTAATAGAAGGAAAGTGTGTAGCTTTATGCGTTAGACCGTTGATTTAAACTCAATTTTCTCAGAACTGCGGTCATTGCTGACGGTTCCCTCCTTGTCTCTATAAACTGCAATATCTCTGGCTAGAATAAAGCTAGCTCAGAACTTTTTTCACCATGTAAAAGGGTATGAAACAGGCTATTACATGATACCAAAAACCCCTTTGGTGAAAAATCGACATATGTCTCACTTTGACTGCTGCGAGACATATGCCATTTTGATTCTGTTTTCACCAACTTCACTCCTTCCCTCACTTCATGTCTTCCTCATGTTTCCTTCTTTCTCTTCTATCTTTCTTTCTTTCTCCTTCCTTCCTTTCTTTCGACCTGTCTTTTTTTTTTTCTCTTTCTTCTTTTTTTTTTCAGTGTGATTTTTGTTTTTCACATCGTCCAATTATTTTTTACAACTAAACTACATCTGGTAAAACCGGATACCTATCACGTGTTATGAGCGGTTAGCTAAGTCGTAGTGTCTGCAATTTGGTGATCTCCACTTCAATCTATCATACTTGTTCAACCCACATCAGCAACGAAACTGCTCAAAATCAACTTTTTATCTTCTCTGTTCCTTTTCTGTGGTCAGATCCTACAGTTGTCCTTGCCTGGTCATCGCTTGACCTGCGGCCAGGAAGTCCGGCACAGCGTACCTGAGACAGGTAAGAAAATGAACCATTGAACTGCCAAGGGTTCTTTAACCTGCGTAACGTATACATGGAATATATTCGCCCCTATCCGGAGGACTAGACGTCCACCCAGAAGAAGTCAGGGAACCGTTGAGTCATTGAAACAATGCAGATCTTTTGGCTTTCGTGTCTTTCCAGCCTTCGATGGAGGACCCGCGAGTCGGCCAGAACCCGCAATCTCACCGATATGAGTTGTTTTCACCATGAAGTGGACGCCAAACCACAGACCCACTGAGCCCCCCCCCCCCCCCCCCTGGTAAACCTGCAGTTTACTCTAAGATATCATTCACACAGTAGACTCCATCGGTCAGTGCTGATGATGATGTGAGTTTCGGTCATGGCTGTCCACTCGAGTGTAGGAGAAGAGGTGTCCAATGGTTGTAAAGACTGATGCCAGACCTATGTTGTGTCCACGTCAGACCCGATGCGTGTGTCCTCTCCAGCTTGGCAGATAGTACCTATCCTGGACAGACTAAGGCAATTACAGCGTCTTTTCTCGATCCAAAGGAACAGCAAGGCTGTTACAACCTGCCACCAGCGGCATGGAATGTATAGAATATAATATCCTCAGTTATAGACGACGAAATCATGCTCTCGTCATATTTTGAGCACATGGATATTTTAGTATCACTGTGAAGGATTTTTATTTCCTTTTCTGTGAGTGAAAAAAAAAAATGTTTACCTTAAATGAAACTCAAGATATTAACAGTTTAAGAAAATGGGATGACCTGTGGCTGCAGCCAAGTTTAGTGAGAAAATGGCCGATCACTTTTGAAATTGCTTGCTAATTTACATTAGGCAATGACAACAAATTGCAATTTTTGGAGTTTAGCTCAATCTTTTTCAGCAAAAGTAACTCTGAAATGCATTTTTAGATCGAGATAGAAGGGTTCTATAAAAGAAAATGGGTTAAAAAATTCATTCACTGTTGGAAAACACGTGATTTCCCCGGTCGGCTCAGTTTGACGAGTGCCTGATTTCATCGTGTCATGACTCATATTAGTGTTGTTATGGATAATGTCAGTCATACCGACGGCTGAATCAGTCTGTTTTCTCCACTGATATCGTAGTGACAAGTACTTAGACTGCCTGTCCTGTTCCGTCTCTGTCGTGTCTTCCATGCCTGAAGCCACAGATGTCTGACACACATAGTCTACTTCAGTGTCCGCCACGGGAAGGGCGGTGTAGCTGTTGGTCTGATTTTATTCGTTTTGTTTTCTGTGTTTGCCTCCTTAGTCACAATGAACATCAGCCATGACGATCTGTCTGGCAGTGTTATATAAGACAATCACTTGGAGTAGGAAGTGTGAACCAAAGATATCCCATAGGCTACTGAGGACCAAAAAGTAAACTTTCTGTAGTAAAGCTTTGAAACATCTTGGGAGAAGTGTCTCTTAAATAAGAGTAGCGAAATCATTGGCAAGGATGTTGCTAGTAGCTATAATATTAATAATAATACTATGGACAATGAATAGAGCATCACAATTCACTATGACATATTATAATAGTGCTATAAAGATCTTTATACAAGATGTCCCTCCAAAAATCAGTTTGCTTTCGAGAATGCACTGAGGCTAATGGCTTATATGACAATTTTTACATCATAAATGTAGTAATTAATTGTTTTAATCTCTTTATATGTGATAGATGTATTACCTGAAAATCCTTTTCGTCCGACCATGACATTTCTCTATTACAAATAACCAGACTGTACCTTTATGGACACTGTGTATGTTGAAAATCGGCAGTCAATATGATTTTAAACAGACAGACACTAACGTCAAGAAATCTACAGCACCAGAGTTAGACAAGTTAGACAAAACGCTCCTTTCTGCTTAGACAAATATATTACCTAATTTCTCTGAAGTTCCCTAGTTTATGTTTTGAGGTTTAAACATTATCCAACACCTCGGGTACATCACAGGTCATGGAAACTTCCTTCATGTTCCCAACACTTTGAATCAGAAGTCATTACTGAGAGACCGTCAACGGTCTGAGATTAGTCAACAAATTAGAAGGTAGAGAGATTTTACTGGCAGGAAGCGTCAAACAGGCCAGTAGATATTACAACCGATTTCTCACCAAGTTAATCGACCGAATCACGACTTAGTGCTGTGAAGTGTGAAAGGTCAGAAAAGGAAGGACAGGAGAGTGTGAGAGACATTGATTACCTTTCCACCTCAAAGGACACACGGCCAATCTCATTCTATATCACAGACCTTAAGGAAGCTAATAAACAAATCATCTCTGATTTGGAGACAGGGGTGGGTGGGAGTGGGAGGTTTTTGGAGGCCAGCAGAAATTAAACAAACAAAACATTTTAATACTATAGAACTGGTTATATAAAATTTGCTCGATAACTTCACCTTCTTCATTTTATTTGCCTATCTCTTAATCTCTGCTGATGTTGTAGAAAAGTCTGTCATACGGAGACACCAATTTCTTCCAACCATCTATAGCTCTGTGGCACTCAGCCAACCCCATACCTGTCTGTTCTCGGATTGTATCCTCTCATTTCTTTCTTCCGTCTCAGTCACCTACCATTACCACTTTCTGGGCTTATTGCAAGATCTAACGGACGAGACATACAACTTCATTATTACAGCTTTCGTCTCTTTACAGTGAGGGAACACATGTAAATATACTAGTTGGACAAACGCAAGCCAAATGTGACTGCGAAATAGCCTTCTGGCATGCCAGCTGTTGTGGCTTATGGTGCAATAAATCAAAAGAAATTGAATATCGAAATGAAATACTCATTATGTATGTAAGCACTGTGTGACTTGTGTAAGTCAAGCTGTGCAGAGAGATTAGAACCTTGAATTTCCAACCACGTTCTCTTCATTGAAGGACATGTTTGAAATTATATCGAATGGCTTCATCCATCCCATAAAGATTATGCATGCACCTGACCCCCCATGACCCCAGGCTCTTGTATGTTTTAAATGAGACATTTCCGTTATTTTTTAATACAATGTCAATAATTATGTCCCTCTATGCTACATCGACACCTTTATTTATGTCTATACTTAGGCCATATCAATACCTTTGCCATATCAAAACCTTGGTTATATCAATACCTTGGCCACCAATACTTTGGCTATGTCAGTGCTTTTGATATATCATTCCTTAGTTTATTGTATCATACCTCTCACACCAAAGACGTTCAGGGAAACTGAGTGTAAAGGTCAGTCTTGCTGATAACTCACAGATCAGGGTATATTCAACTATTTTGGAGAAACCTGTAGTAAAGTTTAGTAGGAAAAACAAAAAACTAAAAAAAATTTTATGGATCTTCTCGCATCAGTGTGAATAAAAAACGATCCATTTCTCTTTTCCAAGGAACTCTTTGCTATATCGAGAACTGTCAGAGACTACATTTTCTAGCACTCACACAGTTTCAATAAACTGCAGGGAGCCAAGCTGTTGTGACGTGGGCAAAAAACTGCAACATTTGCAACTGACAGATTGCACCATGAATAAAGTCACACTATAAGCCGCCTTTTATGATGCATCTGTGCTGCATATTTTGAATTTTATAGGCTTGCAAATTTTCTTTTCTTTTTTTTTTTTTTAATGCTGGGTTTATTATTTATTCCTATTGTTATTATCATTTGTACTTTATCTAATATTAATTTTTGTTTTCATTTATTCATTATTCTTTTTCCTTACTTGCTGCATCGGAGCGAGTTCAAATATAATTTTAAACCAAACTTGAGAAACTCCAAATGTCCAAATCAAATCGATGGCCAGTGGGTTCATTCAGCTACTTTGTACAAACAAGGATCAAGCTATTTCACCCTTGGGTAACGAAACCAGAACAAACAGACTGCGAGGATGGAAATATATTTACAAGTAATGTATGGCTGCGATTTTAGAGACTTCTATGATCGTATATGAAGCTTTAGAAAGGGAGGAAAGAGCAATCTGAGCTTGGTAAAATAAAGTTACAAGAAACTAACGAAAAAGTAACTTACTCTAGCTATGATAGGGCTGGTCTCTGACGTCATGCACAAAACAGAATGATGGTCTATGACGTTCTTAGAAACTGATAATATTTAATTAATTTCAATCTGGAAGTTTCGATTGGTCAACTGGCTCTTTGCTATGTTATCTCACCTTTTTTAACAACCAGATTTCCTCAGGACGCTGACGGGTACTCCCTTCTCACAACATCGTGGCCCCTCCATCTTACCTGCCCTCCTGTACCCGCGTCTGTTATCGTCTAGGTAAGTACCTCTGGGTGGTGCTACGGAATGGGCTCTTTCTGATTCTCCGGCTAGAGGTTGCCCATCTAGCAGTAGAACTCATATTGTATTCAGCGATAAGACATTATCAGGTCTTTTCCAACCTAAACACAAGGAAAGATACTAAATCTTAGTTATTAGTTTCGTAGTAAGCAACGATTCAATAATTACCCATAAATAGGAGATCGTCGTGCCCCTATTACTTCCCTTTACCAGACATGAGAGGCGTTGAACAAAGGGTGTAAAGACAAGAAAATCCCTTTACCTCTTGTTATTAGAAAGACTGATAATTGATCAAATTTAGAACAGCAAGAAGAAAACATTCTTTTTATACCACACTCTTTTTGCGTGTGGATTTTTTTTTTCTCGATGAATGTTTCTAGCAAAAGGCGCAAAAACTTACACTGTCAGTACCACTTTTGTCAGGAGAATAATAGAGCTGGTCACAACGATCTTCTATTCTTCACAGCCTAATGTGTGTCACAGTCGAATATATTTAAGATTTTCATGTATTGTATACGTTATCGCCTTGTCTGTCTATCTGTCTGTCTGTCTGTCTGTTTCATCCTCTATTTTCCATGTGACCGTTTTGTGAGGTCGCCCTTTCAATTTGAAAAACTAAGAAAAATCCTAAAATCGAATAACGAATAAAACGACGAGACCTCAGTAGAACTAGATCTACATTTCTTTATAAAGATGTTTATGAGATCTCCAGTGCAGTCGGACGGGAAATTCGTTATTTTATTACTTACGAGCTGAAGACAAAGGATAGTGAATCATTGAGAGGCAACGATGATTCCAATGGTAATAATCCATGCAAATGCACTTAGCTTTTAGTTTTGTATTATTATGTCCCCTGGTATATCCAATGTAACATCTCTTGATGGCAGTCGCGCTCTTTCATCGAGGTCACTGCAGCAGATTGATGAACTTAATAAGTTGGATGATAATTTGAAAACGAAAACCTCTCACATTACTTTTTCTTTTTTGTTTAAAGTTTTTGTTCGCTTCTGTGTGTCTGTCTGTACGTCTATTTTTCTGTCTATCTCTCTCTTTCGCTCACTCTCTTCAAACATGTTGGGCTGTTGTTTGGGTTATTCCTGTCTGCCTTTTGACAGTCTGTCCACATGTTTGAATGTCAAAAGTTGTGCTATTTATGTTGCTAGATGGGACACAACTGATGAGAAGAACTAAGAACAATAGGTAACGGCACTCCCTCGTTTCCTGGTCCCGATCTGTTTCTACTACGGAAGACGCGAAAATGGCACAGATCGATTACTGCATGATTAGGCTCAATGCTTGCTAATTTAGATATGAGAATGTATCCCATCCCTACTCCTACCCTACCCCTACCCCTATCCTAACCTAAACCTAACCCTAAAGTAAACAGCACAACACTAATAAATAATCAACCAAGAAAGTTTAGTTCCATTTGAAACACCTAGACAACACTAACACGGTCATAATCGCATTGAATGTAATTGTAAATCGATATGTGCCATTTTCGCGACTTCGTGAGTGGAAAGAGACTGGGACCACGAAACCAGGGGAACGCCCACTAACTAATACACGGTAAAGACGAGCAGAGAGCACATAGATCTGACAAACGGGACCAAGCATCAAACATAAGAACAAGGCATCAGTCGTGTGTTATTTGATTGGTTCTATATAGTTAGTTCCCTGCTTTTGTCTAGATCTGTAAGATGTGTTGCTGTAAGTGTTTAAAGACACTCATCACAGCACTGTTGCTAGTGATATGTTATACGGCTAATGTTTCTGGGCACATAGATGAAACAATTTTCCACGCATTTATTTGACTTTTACTCAAACCCCACCAATACCATCATAGACAACATCAACCTATCTTCCATAGCAAACTCAGGTTTGACAACACCACCACCATCACCACCACCACCACCACCACCACCACAACAACAACAACAACAACAACAACAGTAATAGCTCAAATCGCAAGAGTTTTAAGAATATAACAAACATTACTTTTAGACCATTACAAATACTTACATAATACCTCAAATTTTAATGATTTTCCAACATGTTGACTGTCTGTCCCTGTAGTTTCGTTACACAACAAAATATTTGTATAGCTTCACTTTACTCACACCTCATAAATTCTGTAGGAAACATTTTTATTGGGCATAGTACAATATATCCAGGTGTATGCCATAATGCTCAATAATTGCGATATCCCACCTGTCAGATGCTGTAGTGCTAGAGTCCACTGTGATGTCCTGGGCCCACAGAGTTGTCGGATCTGTATGCCACTCCTCACAAGAAGGTGCCCTACTACAGCGCGCACAGCATCTCTGGTCTCTAAGGATGCCAACGTTCACTCAGGCAGCCAGCGCTGCATTCTGTGTCATACCGGTGGACATTTGGTGAGCTCTTCTACCAAACATATCACGCACCGATAATAATACTGACAATTTTCTGACATGGGCTATAAAAACCCGCGGTCAGGAGTATCAATGTTCTAAATAGAACTCAAAATGTCTCCATGGAGGAACTTTCATTGACTTGTAGGGTAGGCGTACGCGTATTTGAGGTAAGTAGGTATTGTACTCATCATGGACTAGGTTAATTCCTAACTGACTCATTCGACCAACTGAATCCCTCCCTTCATCCCCTCTCCTTCTCCCTTCCTCACTGGCTCACTCGCTCCTTCGTTCACACACTCATCCACTTATTCTCTCACCCGCCTTCTTACTCACTCACACACTTACCTACTCATTCACACACTCAACCACTAAGCTCAATCCATTCTTTCCCACCTTCCGTGACGAAGTATACATCTGATAAATCCCTATATCTTCTTATTCAACAGCCAAACACCTCAAAAACAAACACAAGGTCTTGTGTACAGAATGACATTAAAAGATGTCTGGCAAGATCTAACAGAAAAACAACGGCCATGGCTCCAAAAGCCGCGTTGGTTTCCCCGGCAACAGGAACGACAACCGAGCCCTTGACTGTTCCAGCCATTCCTTACACCCCCATACAAGTTTTCCGTCGACTCATCAACAGCAAGCATGGG
The DNA here is from genome assembly GCA_038406235.1 of Peronia verruculata. Classification (NCBI taxonomy): domain Eukaryota; kingdom Metazoa; phylum Mollusca; class Gastropoda; order Systellommatophora; family Onchidiidae; genus Peronia; species Peronia verruculata. The sequence goes on along the minus strand of JBCAUA010361149.1, from coordinate 2,745 downwards.
GTAAATATTGTCGCTCTTCGATTTTCTTAAGTTGTCTCCCTTACCCTGAATGAAACCATTATCGCCTTATTTCGTGTCACAAATAAATACCACTCTCTGTAAGGCTCATGAGAGATGTGGGTAACGCAAAGAAGGATATCCATCTTGTTTTTAAATATGTTATTTGCTATAAAAGAAAATTATATAAAAATATAAAATTATGACACATGACAAAAAATTGTGGGGAAATTAAGAAACCACATTTTTATTACAATGTGAAAATATCACATATTTATTATTATTTGTTAGGTTGTTTTATATGTTTCAAATAAAATATAGTATTGATAGTAATAATAATCATCATCATAATCATTTTGATAACGATGTTTATAACAATAATAATTTTTAAAAAGACAGAAGCGATGTGTTTATCACCTTTACTGAGCTTATTCATATCTCACGTGATTCCAAAGAGAAGCAATATAGTTGACTGCAAAATGATTCACTGGTGGCTGGTACAAAAACCTCTACAATCAAAGACTTTTTTTTTGATTGCCTGTTCATGATGATATCATTGTTATTACTGCCAAAGTTAGTTTCTCCTCAGTAAGGGAATCTGGACGTTCACAATAATGGGCTCACCTCTACCACACTATTAAAGTCTTAACGAGTTTCCCTGCTCACTGTTAGTAGAAAATGTAGCTCTCTTAACAGAACTGCACCTATCTTGATACATATCGGTTAAATAGATGGACCATTTTGGTGAAGGAATCTTCCTGTTAGTTTTTCTTGAGATTATACTATTTATTGACTATCGGAGTTTTAGAATGACGCTCGTAAGCATAATTTTTTTTTTATTGGTCTTAACTGTCAAGAAATGGATTTACATTTCTAAACACTTTACATCGCGATATCGAGCATTCTCATTTCTTGCAGAGATTAGCCATTGAGGAGAAGAAAAGAACTGGTTGTCATGGTAACCGAAGTGACGCCATCCACCGTCAGTCACTTGACAAACAGCAAGGGCCAGACAGAAAGTTGAACCGGCTGTCTCTGCCTGGTCCAGAACAAGAAATTCCCACGTCAGAGAATTTTCTCCAGGTCAAAGTGTCCTTTGTGGTGCCTACGTCATCTGGTCAGACCGCCTCTTCTGACTGACAGTCTAGTCAGCAAGAGGGCGAAATGGTCTTTTGTCAGACTGCTGTAAGAATGATTTTCCACTTCAGTAGACTGCAATCTGCTTTTGACACACTTTTGATCTTGATGTTGATAAGCCAACAAAAACATTTTAACGATATCCACCCCTTTATTATGTACATACTGTAATGAGGAATAGACTGATTCTAAAGGCTGGAAGTTTTCTTTCCTTTTCTTGTTTGTCAAAATGCTGTTTTTATTCAGCATACCAAATAGGGGCTAATCTTTTTTTTTTTAACGAAGATAGACACAGCTGGCGGAGGATCAGTACTTATAACTTTTGTTTTATTCTTGTTTTCTTATGTGAATATATGAACATAAATATAATGGTGTTGTAAATACATTTTATGTGTTTGTCTTGTCCACTCTAAAAGATAAAGATAAATATAAAAAAAAGTAAATGTGTAAATAAAAAGATAACATACATATATAAGAAATAAACAAAAAGAATACTTAATGACTACAGAAGCTAAGAAGTAAATAAATAAACGAATAAATGAAAAAATAATTAACGAATCAATAAATAAATAAACAAATAAATGATATAAACAAATTAATAATAAATTAATTAGCATGTAAATAGACAAATACAGCAATAGACTGAAATATATAAATAATGTAGATGAATTAAAGAATTCATTAAAAACATGAATAACTAAATAAACGAAGAAATAGATCAATAAATAGCTAAACAGATAAGCAAATAATAAAATGTACAAATAAACAAATAAATAAATAGATAAATATGAGTAATACATAAATCGGTAAATAGATAAATAAATAAATGATAATACAGAAAAACACCACGAATACACATTGAATAAATAAATAAACAAACAAACAAATAAATAAATAAATAAAAACCGACCAATCGATAAATAGAAGACTAAATACATAATAAATCAATAAAATAAATCAACAAAATAAATCAATAAATATTTAAAACACAATTCAATAAAAAAACTTAAAATAAATCAACAAAATAAATAGATAAATAAACACAAATCAATTAAAACAATGAATAAAAGAATAGATAAAAACATTAATGATAAAATAAATAAATAAATAAATAAATAAATAAATAAATGAATAAATGAATAAATTTTGTCCACTCCTGTCTAATAAAATATTGAGATTGAATTGTTATTTGACAGTAAGCACTCAGAAACCTGTTTGGTACATTATGGATGTAGTCAGTGGAGGAAACTACAAGTATAGTGAAGGAATATGTCTGAACTAGCCATTGGAACTCTTCTGTTTATTACCGTTTTCGTAAGTTGCAGTGGTTGTGGCATACGAGGTTAGACTGGTTGCAGTGGTAGTCGTGGTGGTGGTGGCTTTGACAGAGTCGTGGTGATAGTGGCTGTGGTGGTAGTCATGATGGTAATGGCTGTGATGGTAGTGGCTGTAATGGTAGTGATTGTGATAGTAGTGACTGTAATGGTAGTGACTCTAATGGTAGTGACTGTGATGGTAGTGACTGTGATGGTAGTGGCTGTGATGGTAGTGATTGTGATAGTAGTGACTGTAATGGTAGTTACTCTAATGGTAGTGACTGTGATGGTAGTG
>JBCAUA010361039.1:3032-14159 GCA_038406235.1 Peronia verruculata | reverse complement strand
CCCCCCCCCCCCCCCCCCCCCCCCCCCCCCCCCCCCCCCCCCCCCCCCCCCCCCCCCACACCCAACCAAATTTTTACTGTAAGTTGAAGGAGACCTGCTCTGAGGAATAATCAATAAAAAAAGAAAAAAAAAAGGAAAAGAAACACGTCCATGACGTCTGTTCTGTCCTTCCTCCATCCATTCATTCATTCATCCATCCATCCATACACTCATCCATCCATCCATCCATCCATCCATCCATCCATCTGCTATATAGCATAAGAAATAAACATGAGGAAATTCCATATCCAGTTTCGCAAGTGCATGCATGCAGGTGGTAAAACTTTACGATGACATAGCGCATTATAATTGTCTCAGATTTTCTTAAAATAAAGAGCGTCAGGGACAAACCTCTGTCACACAGGTAGCATTGTCTCCACACCCCTATCTAACAAATTCTAACAAAGGTGTTAAGTGCATAATGATTGACTATTAGCTGCACAAACAACATAAAGCGTAACAGCTTTCAATTCTCCTTTCATACCTCAATACATTCTGTAATCACTATAATGATTGTAAGAGCTCAAGTGGCTATAAATAATAATTATAATAATAATGTCAACAACAACAACAACAATAATAATAGTAATAATAATAATAATAACATATTCTTGAGAAATTAGATACTTCCTCTTGTTGATAGGCACGCTGACAAATGCATCATTTTATAGAGCTTCTTTTCTTGAAAACACGTCCATGACATCTGTTCTGTCCTATCACAGTATATTTCAGTCATTTTTTTTTCCTTTTAAACTCTTGAAATGAATGACCCTTGTATTTTTCAGTGATCAGATGAAACTATTAACGTGGTGATTATAAATTACAAGAACAAGGAAATATATGGTACTACTTACAGACCTGAAGCACATTTGCTGTCAGAATTTTCACATTCATGGAAACCGGCGACGGATTTTTTGTTCTTTCTCTTTGGCCACTCTGATTACGAGCGCTGATATTGGCAAAACACAGTGAAGGGGAAGTAACACTGGCAGCCCGCGTCCCTTCTTGCTGCCCTTGCCTTCACAATTTGTGTGACGAGGTTGATTGATGGCAGATGCATGTCGATGACTTGTCTGATGGAAAGTTTAAAGATTAGCGATTACAGATGCTGCTTTAGCCAGCCATTTCCTGGCATGACTTGCTACGGACTGCGAGTGGAATTTGAGAAAGAGTGTCAACTGACTTGCCTTCAGCCTTTGCTGTCTTTGTTTCTCTATTCATTTCCTTTTTTCCCTTTATCTTTTTTCTCTTTCTTTCTCTGAGTCTTTTTCTTTCTCTCTTTCTTCCGTCTAATTTCTTTCCTTTCCTTGTTTCGTTGTTTTCCGTCTTTCCCTTCTTTTTGCTCTTCTTTTTTTTTTTTCTTTCTTTCTTTTCTTTCTTTGCTTGTTTCTCTCTAGCTCTCAGGGTCTCTTTATCTGTGCCTTTCTTTCTCTCTTCCATTTTTCCTTCCTTTTATTCTCTCTTTTTGTTGTTCTGTCTTTCTTTTTATTCTTTTGAAACTCCAGTTCTTTCTGCGTCATCCAATATTACGGCTAGAACTAGAGCCCCATTAACTGCACAAGGAAATACGAGACACGCAGATGAAGAAATGAAAGAACGTGCATCTATTTCCACATTGGACACGGGCGCCGCTTCTGAAAAAAAGTGTGTGTTTAAAGGTCTAATTTATTTTCTTTGTAAATGTTGTCATTATGAGAGAATTATTGCAGTATCACCCCGTCTGCATTTTCATGACACGATATAATCACTGATGCTAATGATAAGGGATGGCCTTCGGTTGCAATCGTCCTTACTCGGGGCGTTTGGCTCTTGATTTTGGAATGGGCGGTTGTGGCTCCCTAAAAAACATCCACACAAATCAGCAGTGAGTTACAAGAGATAGCCAAAACCATTTTACGTCTCTCTCCTCTGTTTTTATGCCTTGCCATTATTCAGAGCACTTCACTTTTAGCCTTCAAGTATTAATCTCAAGGACCAATAATGTGAAAAATGTCGGTCAAACTAAGAGTCAGATTTCCTTTTTTAGCATCCTGACTTAAGGCGACTCGGGATTTTGATTTACTTTCGTTTTGTTTAGCTCCTTTATTTGCTTTTTTTTTTTTTTAATTCCTTTGTTTTTCTAGTCCCTTTTGTCTGAAAGCCAGAACGTTGGAGGAAAATCAAACGTTCGCGCTGATATCTAGTAAAAAAAAATCTGCCTCTATTTTAGACACACCCACTACATCAATGGGTTACTCTGAGAGATAAAAGAATATTAGAGTGGCGCCATCTGATAAATACAGATTTTTTTTTTTTTTTAGGAATTTCATTGCTAACATTACTATGTATATACTACAGCAATGCCTAGAGGCTACCACAGATCTCAAAGACCGTATGTAGAGGGAAGTAAGAGAGAATGTGCAAAAAAACATACAGTACTTTAATGTAGGCAAATGGAGGATAGTTGAGCCTCGCCCGACCCATGAACGTCCAGTGCAGGGATTTCTTCTTAAGTCTTGTCAAGTGCCATTACTTTTTCATTATTCATGAAAACTTTTCCTAGAAATCCAGCAAAACCCAATTTATTACCAACATGTTGCTCGCTTCCATTCTGCTGTTGCTGTTGTTCTGCTCTGAATAAATCATGAATTACTGTTTCCATTTTTAAAACAATATTTTAATTAGTTTATGGTTTTTAACCCGAGGGTCTCTTATTCTCTCCAGAGTGTATTTAGATGAGTCACAGAGCTCGAAATGGCTGTCCTCGATAAAAGCCATTTTGTAAGTCTCCAGAGAATTGCGACAAAGGAAAAAATTATATATAACAAATAGACAAACGCTTGTAACTGTCAGAAAATCTATAGAAGTCATTAAACATGAATAAGGGCAATCAGGTCGAAACTGTTTGGCTTCATATTGAGTATGTGTCAATCACACACGACCGCAGAGCTTTTGGTCTTTATACAGAATTGTTATCGTACCGCACCATGTGCTGAGTGCAAAGGGTCCATTTCAACCCCCAGTGGCTGGGACGGCCCATTTGAAAGATGGCTATAGCATTGGTCTGTGCCAGTCAGGCCTGGCAGGAAGTGATGATTGACCCCCAGTGACAGGCAGTAATGAGAACATGACATGCCCATAAGTGGGCCTCATGCATGAATCAGCCCGGCAGCGAGCAACTACTGATGAATATATTGGTGTGTGATGGAAGAGTCTTTGAGCACGCGAGACGAATTAAGAGTCATATTTTCTCCGGCCCGCCACCTGTGGTAAAAAGAGAGATCGATATACTTGTCTCTGACTCCTATGTTTGTTTCACACCGACCACTTTCTTTTCACATTTTGAAGTAAGCGATGTTCCTTCGCTATCAGCTATACTTTCTGTTGCAAAGGTTGCTAGAACAAAACAAACAAACAAATAAACAAAGTCACCTAATTCTTGTTGGGGTCATGAGAAGCCCGAAGGTGCCGGAATGGGAGGGGGAGGAGGGGGGGGGCGGTATTCCCTCTGTAATGACATTAGAAGGCTATAATAATTCCTGGACTAGGAGTCTCATTTGCAAGTAACTGCCTGCATAATCTAGCCCGCATATTTTGTAAAGCCACTGAGCTACTAATTACTTCCCTCAGTACGTGGAAAGATCCAAGCATATGATTATTTCTTTTATTATTAGATGCTTTTGATGATATAGATCTTGCAATTACCAATGTTCAAAATAATATTGCGCATTGATATGAGTGTATTATGCTTCGCATTATCAGGAATCAACGCAGAGGTCACACATGATGGAGCAAACAGCAACTTTTAATGGATTTGCTGCATAGATGAAGGCAAATAATTTGAAACAAAGGACAACATCAGTCAGAGAACACGGGCTGCATTAAGTCTTGTTCATTCATTTCATGGAGCAGGCCACTAGACTACATAAAGATGACGATGTAGAAGGTCGGTTAAATTAAAGGTGTTATAGAACTCAAACAATAAGAATCATTGTCTTTCAGTTGCGGTAGTTCATTTAGGTTTAGCAAGACAATGCAATCAAGAGAACAGTTCTTTTGTGCATCCTTCATAATGGCTTGTTCAGCCAGCTACCCCATTAAAAATAAAGCGTCTGAAATGTACCGCCGGGGCTGTTTAGCAGGGTGATTAGACCACGGCTTATTGACTGAAGGACGACTAATCACACGTCGCAAGGCAGTTACGCGTATAGAACAAAACACTGTGTAACTACACACATGAGAGGGCGTCAATAACTGCAGTAGTTACAGGATATTAGCTCTTCTGGTCGCTCCGCCCAAAACCAAGACGAAAATGCGATATGTAAATAGCTCTATTTCACATTCTAAATATGAAAGAATCCATTTGCACGGAGTCTTCGTTTGTCCTTTTCACATTTTTTTCCCTCGACAGCAATATTTCGTCGTTGAATCAGTCTATATCAATTCGGTGTCTGCCTGTCCTAAAGAAAGGAAAAATGCTTATAACACAGCATTTTGTATGAGAGCGCATATAAATTACCACCCCAAAGGCGCATGAGTCATAATTTGGTAATGATTAGCATAAAAAGGTCATCATATTTCCTGCCAAATCTCCATGTTATTAATCCCCTTCAACCCCCCCCCTTTTTTTTATAACCGTCAGCATGAAACAGGATACAAAAGTAAAGACATTATGAGGATTTTCTGGGAGTACCTGTCATCAGTCTGAGTAAAAAATATATGTGTCCGGAGGAACAACATCGTCGCAACAGATCTCGCCCAGTTTCATAGCCTACTGTAAATAAATGGTGTCATAATGTCGTGTCTAATGTTGAGAAACCATGAGGAAACTGGTAATAGAAACTAATGAATTTTATTGCTTTTTTTTCTCCCTCTTCCTTAAATTCAAATTGCTTTATGTTTGTACCACTCCTACGAAAAAAAAAAAAAAAAACGCAATGTTTTGAGAGTTACTGGGGATGAGAAAAAGAATAACTTTATTATAGAGATCAGTTTTTTTTTTTTTTAATATATAAAACACTAGATATTTATTATTTTCAGTGAAGAGACCGGTGGATTTTACTTTTTGATTAAGGAGAAGGAGAATAGATGCACTCAGACCTCTTCAGGGAAGAACAAAATTACATGGCCTCGAGGTATCTCATTTCAGAGCTCTCCTTTAACCCAACCCTTCTTACCCCTTTCCATTAAGAATTTCTGCTGTTCTATGCACCTCGGACTAATCACGCCCGAGCCTTGCGAAGCGACATCCCGTGTTAGCTACGTGGATATTAAACTCGTCCTCCTCTGGCTCGGGATATCGGCCGGAGATCAGTGCTAGGGGCTTGCATGGCACAGGAAGAATCTCAACTTCAAGCAAAGGGCAAAGAAAAAAAAAATGCAGGCAAATTCCATTCAGACAGGAATGAAAGCATAGAATTGTGTCTCAGTGTGGCGGCACAAGGAGGAACTGTTTTCAGCGGGTGTATTCGGTCAATGAGCACCGGATATTGAAGCGGTGTTCGCCTGTCGGAAATGCTGGACGCTCTTGGAGGCTGGGAGAGGGCCCGGGGGTGAAGTCGTCGATAGTAATTATCATGTTCATGAGTTTTTAAAGACTGTGACGTACTCCACTCTCTTTGACCTTTCTTCCTTCGTCGCTGATAGTTTGTTTGTGAGCGCAGTTCGTTCACCCCTTGCTGGACTCCACCCTCTGACATGGGACATATCTTATGTTATTTACATACTGCAGAAACTAACATTGTCAAAATCAATCTGATTTCTGGCTTCTGTGCTTTCATAGCAAAGGGATCTCTCACTACAGTTTTTCATGAAACTAAGTCAACAGCCTGAGAAGACCTGTCATTTGAACAAAGTGTAAAGATTGCACTTTCTCACGATTTATTGTGAGCTGAAGTTGCTCGGTGAAACCACTGTGGAAACAATTAAACAGCTCTGACAAGTCTCACAATGCCTCCCGTTTGGAGAAAAAATAGTTATCAATACACACGCACACTGTGCGCCATGTTGCAGTCCACAGCTGTTTACTTTTACTATGGTAGATTTTTTTTATGAAAATACTGCAATCGATAGTTTCAAACCGGAATGACCCCCGCCTTTGATTGGAGAATCAAATTCAACTGAAAAGGAAATCAGAGAAGAATAAGAATAAGGGCAAAGAAATCATTAACCATTTTTCAATTTCTCGGGAGAAGGTATCATGGAAATAAGTACGTTTATGTATATGATATTCACATTTCCATTTACTGAAGTGGATGAACATAGAAGTTCAACTTGTAACTCCTGTCCCGTCCGCTGGTCATTAATTTCAAATTTGAAAGCAGCTGGTGATTCGTTATAGTCTCAGATGAATAACTGTTTCCGTTTGAAGTATCGCAAGAAAAACTTTCCTCGCTCACTCGTGCCATGAGAACTGAAAAGTGGTCAAGATTTAAATCACATCTAGGACAAACTTAACATGCTCGACTGCTAATCTTTCAGTTGTTGCATCATTCACAGATTAAGGAAGAACAAACCGGGCAGTAACTGAATAGATAATGAAGTGCACAACTCTGATAATAATAATAAAAAGTCAAGCAAATACTTTTTCCACTATTTAAAGTTCCACAGATTATTAACATTAATTAAAAATATGTCAGGGACTAACGTTGGACATCTGCTACATACACCATTTCTGAACTTCCACACATATACATTATATATACTTTTGTTGATGTTGTTTTAGTGGAATGTGATGAAGCAGTTTCTGTCGTTGTTGAAGCTGGGACTGATAGCCTGTTTCTTAAGTGAAACAACTGTAAAGCCATCATGCACCGTGCTCTTTTGTTTACCCCTTTTTGGGAGATGGTTATATCTGCCAAGCCAGATGTCACTATAGTGGGTATTCAATAAATTTTCTTGAATGCAGTAGGTCAAAAACAGATGCCAGGGAGGGATGGTCGACATATTGAAAAATATGGATGAGTCCAGCAGCCACTCGGTTTTGACACTCAGCCAGATTCATCAACATTCTTTTCAGCTATATGCCATTTGTTGATTCCATCATGTCATATTTGTTGCTTTCAGTTGCAACAAACTCTTAACATGTCATCTATTACCAGTTCTTTGAAGTACTGACATGGTATCTTCAAGGTAAAGTCATCTGCTAGAGTTTCTAGCTAATGGGTGAAGGAGTACATCTCGACGTTGGAATTTGTCATTAGGAAGATTCAGTTATTGTCTCAACTCGAATAAAAACTTGTTCATCTCTTATCCTGAGAGTGACGAGAGGCATATCTTTTCATCCTCGTTGTTTAGAACAGTCCTGAATTTGATTAAGATATATCTTCCACATGTTCCTCGCCTAAAAGGGCCCAGGAAGACGCATGCATTCCCTTCAGTTTCAGCAGGGAAAAAGAAAGTCTGAAAACAGTGTCTGCTTTTCGCTTTTGAAGTTCCCATTTTTGCTTTTTATCATCTGAATATCGATCAACCATTTCTTTTACTATATCAGGAAAATAATCATCATCATCTGAATTGTCTGATATGTGTATGTCACTGCTGTAGAGATCTGTAAAATCGAAAAGGATGATGCTGTCATTTTTGCTAAGCGCACAAGACAAAAGATAATCCTAAAGGAGAATGTTTAGCATATCTGCAACATTTAAAACAATAAAAGTACATACAAAAATATTTCGACCATACACTATTAACATACATACTTGCCATTTCCTACTGTAACTGTTCATCGTATGGTACTAACATGAAGTCCATGATTAATATATGGCCCTCTAAATAATTTACATTGTTTATAGCATATGCAACATACATTCAACTTTCCTTTAAACTCTGATGAAGCTTATCTGCAACACAGGATCTGATGAACTAAATACACTCACATTTATGTATTTTTGTACAAAACCTGGATTAGTCAATGAAAAGAGCTTACTTTTAATGCGTTTGGCAGAAAAAAGCAGTGTTACACTCACCTGGTAAGATTTAGCAATGAGAGGTGGATACAAAAGTCATGTTTTCAAAGTGACGTCACAAATCTGACTGATCATCTTTGCAGTACCACTGGTCCACCCATGGAAGTTGGGGTCCATCAATCAGTCCGGACATTTACTGTCCGACTAACTGCCTCTTGGATAACAGGATTTCAGTTTGACAACATTTTTAGTGTTCAAGTTACCTCTCCTTGAACCTGTGTAGCATATCTGCTGCACTGGGCGATAGTGGGTCAAAACACATTTTCTTTGAGTAACATTCAGTTTAATCAACCAATATATCAACGCAACATCGAGGTGCGCCAGACTCTTTAGGTCGGAGGGCTATGTTTAAAAAAAATCCTCCGCGGAGGCCGTGGGTTCTCTTCTAGTAATAATAATAATAATAGTAATAATAACCACAAACACACACACTATGACCGTCAGCATGGAAGGGAGCAATTTTCATGTAATATGTTGACTAACAATTCAGTTTGGAAAACAGGGAATTTACAACATAAGTTCTTCTTGATTTAAGGACAACATATGTTATTCTCCTCAAAATAAAGCATTGATGTTTCCATAACTCTTTTATAGAATTAAGACCTTCATTGATTTACTTTAGTATCAAATATATATCACATTTATGACTGAATGTTTGAACTGCTATGAATTGGAATTGAAAGCGCTAATGATCTAAATACAATAATTCCTACGTTATTTGTTTCATTATATGTCGATTTTTTTTAAAATACATAATAATGATGATTTTCATACACACTATTGAAACTTATTGTCCAGTATTTAGAGCAAAATCATCGTGCTATACAAGTTGCCGTAACTTTGTTTGTTTGTTTGTTTTTTAAATGGACTTTCCGTGAGGATTACTGGTACGTTTGCACTGGGCAGTTAAACATTTTCATTGATGGGTGTGTAAAAAAAAAAAAAAAATACCTCTCCTCCCTTCCCCTCCCCTCTACCCTCCTCATAGATTGAAATATTAAGTAGCTAACTGCATCAACGAAAGTGTTTGACGTTTTTTTTTTTTTTTAACTTTACCTTTTGCTAACAGACCACTAGATCACAGAAACGGTGTTATGTTTCCCCTGGTATGCTTAACGTAGGTAAAGCACTCAGGCCGACCGTTCCATTGCTACAGACTTACGAGAGACAAGAAACACAAACGTGAAATGTATCCCAGAAAACACAACATTACCAATGTCAAATTGGCTAATATTTTCTTTCTTGCCACATGGATGTGCCACTTTCGCAATTTGCCTGCAGCTCCGAAGTCTTGGGATGCTCCGTTTGACAGCGTTTGTTGTGACTAGGGAGATATAAAACACAAGCAGGCAAGCACATGACGGCTGGAGCTGAAGGTTTTAGTTTCACTCGGAGGTAGGGCGAAGGACAACATAAATAAGCAGAGCATTCAACAGATAGACAGACAGACCAGAAAACAAATAAGCGACCAGATCGATGGAAAAAAAAAAAAAAGAAAAGAAATAGAGGGCAATCTATTTAAAAAAAAAAAAAATAGAAGGAGAATTTGTCAGATAGATAAATTGCACCAACTCCAGTAAGAAATAAATGACCCTCCTACAGCAAATACAGCCTTAGATGTAATCAAACAACAGGGTATCCAGCCTCATACACAACACAGCTTTACAATCACACACTTGCACCTTCTCAGAGAATCTAGCAATAGATAGAATAACGGTATCCGCTTGCAGGCAGGCAGGCAGGCACGCACGCACGCAAGCACGCGCGCGCGCACACACACACACACACAGAGAATACACACACACACACACACACACAGAGACCCGCACACTAACTCACCCATACCATGTATACCATGTATAATCTCATACAGACGCCGCTTTGGGCACCGTTGGCCTCCTATCAAAGATGCTGGACCAAAGTTCTGACGTCCAGGTGTTTGTGCTCTTCATTCATCCACTCTATTCATTACTGGCTGTGATATACAAACCATGCCTGTTCTCACGTCTTTTCACTCTATCAGATCCTGTCTCACTCTGTCTCTTTCTCGCTCTCGCTCTCTCTCTCTCTCCCTCTCTCTCTCTCTATATATATATATCATTAAATTGTAGAACAAGAAGAGAGAGAGAGAGAGAGAGAGTGTGTGTTTTTAAATCAAATTTGAAGAACGTCAACGTTGCTCATGTTCTGAATAATTCCCAAAATCAATGCTTCTAACAACCAATAACAACAACAACAACAACAACAAAAAAAGGCATCCAACCTTACAGGGTTTCTTTTCAAATACCCACAGATTCACGTGGCGTTAGTAATAAACGTTTCATTGCCAAAGGCGAAAAGACTGATCATGCCAGAGAGTACATCACGAATTTATTGGGAGGTGATCTCTTCCTGGCTTGGTGCTTTAACTTTTTAAGGAAAAGCTTTTAAAAACAAAATGACAGTATTGTCTTAAAACCCTGGTCAAAATTGAATATTCATGTAGTTGTAACACTTGTTTTGTTTGTTTTGTTTTGTTTGGCTTTTCATTGTTGTTGTTGTTGTTTTTCTTTTTAAATAATAACTGAACACTAACATGCATTGAATATCTGCGTTCTGAAATAATAATATATCATGTAAAACAGTGGCATAGATTTAGTTTTCAATCTATTGTAGATATTTCCAATTTTGCTTCAACAGACTGTAGAGGTTATGTGAAGCATAGACAGACACCAAACATTTTAATACGTAAGGAATCCAACGAAAAAAAAATATGCCGAGGACAAAATGTTCCGAGTGGTACTTTCACTCTCGGAGGTCGATATCTCAACAGCTGTATGCCCTTGAATACTGCAAGGATTTTGAACCCTGAACGTGAAGCTTGGGGTCCAATGGGCTTCCCTAAGAAGTATTGACCAACGCTTTTCTTGCTAGGAGATATTCGCCAGTCATGCATGCTATCAGATTTTCCAATTGGAAGGAGGGGGCCTATGGACTACTGTTTTTTTTTTTCTTCACTTTTTCCTATTCCTTATAAAACTTAGTGCCTAAGGATGTAGATATTTGAGTGAGACCAAGAACGCGTTTATGCAAGGCCAATTTCAATATTTTTTGTCTTTGGGGGTGTTGGGGGGGGGGGGCAAAAAAGGAAAAAAAAGGGGGG
>JBCAUA010360820.1:0-18647 GCA_038406235.1 Peronia verruculata | reverse complement strand
GAAAGAGAACCAGAAAGGAGAATTGTTCACAACGCCTGGATTTGCCAGTTTCGGGTCCAAAGGACCATTTTGGTTAACACTTTTTTTTTTTTTTTTAAATAAAAAGAGTAATCTTTTATATACCAGATTACTATGGGCCAAGAGGTTTGTATAAGTAAAAAAAAAAAAAAACCTTTCAGGGACTTTTTTTTTTTTTTTGTCATTGATGGGGACTCGTCGAAATCCATCAAAATTCCCTATGAAACCCAGGAAAAAGGCAGCATTGCCAATTTCATTGAGTAAAAAGGGTCTCAAACCTGTCCAACCTTATTTGTCAAACCTGTCAGCCTCAAACCTTATATATATATAATGTTAAAGATGGTATGCAAAGTTTGGAACCATGCGGTGCAGTAGTAACAGAGGAGATAGATTTTGAAAAACGTGGGAAAATTCAAGATGGCAGCCGTTTTCATGGTACTCAGACATTCTAGTAAATGTCCAAGGTCGTAATCTGAATCAGACAACCATGCTAAATACACAAACACTCAGTAAAATCGCCTAAAGTAAACGACGAAAAAAGAATGGTGCTTTGTTACCCCTTCCCCTTTTACATTATACACGAGTACCAAGTCTTGGATTAATGGACCTCCTTTTTGCCCTGAATGTTTAACTCAGTGACCCTGGTTTGTATGCCTGTCGTTATCTAAGGAGAATGTTTAAGATGTCCTAGTAATTGTCTTAATCAGTGACCGTAGTTACCTGTCTAACGATGGTGTTGTCAAGGCGGCCTTACATCGCTTATGCCATGACGTAATGGACAGGTTTGAGTTGGTCACCTGTGTTACGTTACGTGGTCATTTCGCCTTTCAGCCTCCTTCGGACTGTTATCTCGGGGTCGGGTCTGGATTGTGGGTATAAGGTATCTCTGTAGTCTGATTGACACCTCTTCACAGAACAAGCATCATGAAGGTTTGCGTCGTGCTTTTGTTTTGCCTGGCCGGGATCTGTTTTTGTGCCACAACAATGCGTGAGTAACAATATGTAATAGAGATCGTAACAGAAGGTCGTGTTTGTTTGTTTGTTTGGTTGTTTGTTTGTCTGCTTGTTTGTTTGTGTTGGGGATTAACCACACATCAGTACTTTTACTGCTTTATTTTGTCAAACATGGTAAGATACGTTTACACGTCAAGAAGAAGAGGGGAAAGAAAGTGGGACAGAAGACAGGAGCAAGGAGAGAGAGAGAGAGAGAAGAGATGTCTCCTCTAGAATGTCGAGGATGACAGTCCATGGGAGACACCCCATCGATGGCGGGCTTACACCGCCTGCAGGTGGGAACAGAGAACCTACGTGTAAACCCCAGGCCAACGCGGGGGAAGAAGGTCTTGTCCTTTAACCTTTCTCTACATCATCACATTCAACACTTTTACAAAAAAAAAAATGATTATGTCTCTTGAATCAACGTAAGTTCACAGCCTGAACAAACAAAAAAAAAAGAATAAATCTTCTATAAATCTTCATTAACTCAAAAAGTGTTGAATGTTGTGATGTATACAACGGGCTTCTGCCACACTCTCAATAGTTACTACAACTCAAATGTTAGGAATGTCGCCAGGAAAGACATCAAATGAAAGACCTCCCCAGTGTATGAAGCATTCATCTGTCCCGCGATCGGGATAAAGTTTGTCCGATGTCCTTGAGACAAAATCATTGAATTACTGAACTTAACTGTGAATGTAAAAACATCGGCACCTAGGACACATAGTTAGATAATATTATCACCGAAGTAGAACAATATACTTATTTTCCTTTCAACTGACATTCTTAAATCTTTATATAACACATTACTTTGTTATTATACTCGTTTTAGCTTAGGCATGCCTTATAATAGATAACAACACACCATGGGATAAGAAAAGACCTATCTTCTAACACCATCGGGTCTAAAGTGACATTTTCATAAGGTGACTAAATATTACTAAATAGATCTAAAGGCGTCTCTGATTTCACCGGTGTTAAAGATCTGTTCAGCGAATAATAGTCCCTGCATTGTTCAATTTTCTATATAAAATGTAACGTTAGGGTCACTTTCAGAACATACAATTATATTACTTATGATTTTTATAATAAGAAAATAATAATCATAGTAATAGTAATAACAATAAAGCAAAAGAATTATAATAGTTGCAACAACAGGTATGATACTGATGATAACATGAATTCATTTGTTAGGCCAGGTTTTGAATGTGTGGATGGGAACTTCCTGTATAAATGTTTATATGATCAGAGGTGTGAATATTTGTTTGATACACTCTTAATCTGTGTTTGAAATGCACCCTGATTAATAGTGCGTGCACTAAACAAATGCATGTGTATGAGTCGGTTTTCCGTAGCATCCGACATTCCTGCCAGCCAACTGATCGGCTAATCGTAGGAATGCTAAAAAATAATGAAATAATAATAATAAAATAAAATAAGTGTTTTCTTTTATTCGGTGGTATACCGCAATACCAGTATAAAAGGCAAATAAGAAGCTATTCAACTAGATCACGTAGATCTTTAGAGGAATATGAAGCATAAACAGCATGGGGCACGAATAGAAGTAGTGGTTACACCTCTGGACTGTAATCCAAAGGGCACGGGTTCAGATCCCACCAGAATCCCTGAGGAGGAAAAAGGTGGATGACGGACATCGGGAGTTATGACTCCAATGTGGCCGGAGTTCTAGACGATGTCAGGAAGTTAAAGGCCGAAACATCTAATGAAAGAATTCACTCTTCCTCTGAAGACCGTAACCTGATTCACTCCACCCGAGGAGCTTTCCTACCACCGTACATTTCAGGGCGTTTTAGAGCGACTGCTGCAAGTAGAATGACTTGTCGTGTTTTGGAAAAAAGTTACGAACCATAAGCCTCACTGGAAAACACAGCAAGAGAGACAGAGAGAGAGAGAGGAGGAGGAGAGATAGACAGAGCGTATGATAAGTAGTGTGACAGTCAGTCATAAAGAAAACGAGTGAAAGAGTGGTGAGACATTGCGAGAGAGAAAGAGAGAAAAGGTGAGAGGGAAGAGAGAGAGAGAGAGAAGGGGAGAGGGAAGAGAGAGAGAGAACAGGGGAGGGGTAGTTAAACCTGTTGGGAAAAGCATTGTATAAGATTTATAATTGTTTATAATTTGTCTTGCAGCCAGTCAAAATGAGTGTATGTCGATTTTTCACCGTATGGGGTTTTTGGTATCTTATGAAAGCTTATTTCAGGTGATGAAAAAAAGTTTTGAGCTAGCTTTATTCAAGCCGCAGACATTGCAGTTTAAAGACACAAGCCCCCCCCCCTCCCCCGCCCCACAATTCCCTCCAATGACCGGAACTGGGAGATAATCGAGTTTAAATGAACGACCGAAGGCATAAATCTACGTGTGGACAAACAAAACCCTGATTTTAATGAAGTAATTTTTTTATTTTTTTTTATAAATCGAGGGTAAGACTGATATTTTCTTATTCAGAAATGAATGCACTTTCGATTTCTGCAATAATAAAAAAAAATCGAAATTGTATGTCTGACTCCATCATCACATTCAAAGCCGGATTTGTTTTTTCTTGTTCTTGCTCAGCGACTTTCGTCTCATTTCAACTGGCCGCCAGACATTTGCATTTGTGTGCATGTGATTATCTCAGTTCCCAGACCATGAGTACACAAAGTAGTGTACTTACAATTACAATTTCAATGTTGTAGATGAAATAACCCACGAAGTAAGAGTCCCGTAACGTTTGCTTTGCTGCTAAAGGATTCATTTTTGAATGCTCTTCCGCAACTCCCTCCATATCTGCTTATATCAACTCCCGGGTTTACATCCTGGCAAAAGTGGCTCTCTGCTATCATTAACCTAGAGCGTAGTTACAAAACACGTTATAACTTGTTCTCGCCAGGTGACGTTATCCGTAAGGAGGTTGAAGAGATCTACAAGACCGACCCAGCCCTGACGGTGGATCATTGCAAGGCGAAATGTGACGCGTTGTTTGACCTAGTGGCAGGCAATGATGAAGGCTACTCTGATCACATTTGCCGTCAGGAGTGCCTATGGTGGGTACCCGTCTCCATTCTGAGTACCACTGGCTAGTCTTTCTGTTTCCTGTTAATTCTAAAAGTGGTTTCATCAACCTTTGCCTTTGTTAAGTGGCAATTCTGTTAGCGATAAAGTTTTTTCTTTTTTTTTTTTTTTTGTTCTTTTAAACATTGAAGATAAGCGAAATAACTATTTGATCTATTTTGCTGGATCGACTCTGCTTACGTTTAAGATTCATTTGGTAGCAATTTCATCAACTAGGGAATCTACCTTAATTCTATCGATTCTGAGAATAATTAGATGACTCTTATCTTGCTTAGTATGCAGTTCTGTGTCCCTGTGATGTCAGCTATGACTCAGTATTATCTTTCGTTTTTATATGGTAGCAGTTCTGATAGCAAGCAGATGAACCTCGCTTCAGTTTGCTCTCCAATTTAGGAATGGTTTTACCAATCTCGTTTTTCTCTCTTTTCAAATTGAATGACAGTTGAAACAGTCTTTTCTAAGTGTCCGCTCTGGTTCTGATAATGGTCATGTCTGACAATTTATGAAACATACATATCTCTGGTGGAAGTCGAAGCATGGATATCACTGGTATGTTATCATAAATATTTGGTCATATTTCATAGTGCAGGTATACCTCTGGTAGGTGTTGTAGATATTTCTCATATGTGTCGATTCTGAGAATTTATAAAACACTGCCTATCACGATAAATGTGATCTTTTATCATTTATAAACATCCATGTCTTTAGTAGATATCGGAGATAAGATGTGTCTGGTAAGATCAGTCTACACTCATATTGAATGAATATGTCTGTCTCATGTTTGTTGTGTTTATCACTGACAACAGACACATAGACGTTCTAATAAACAGCTCTTGTTTTAATTTTCTCAAAGATGTGTCTTGGAAGAAATCTAAAAAAAAAAAAAAAATTAAAACTTACAGCTCTTGTTTGTGTGAGATTATTACGTTCCCCCCATAACACAACCCCATCACAATCAATAGCTTGTACATATACTATGCCTCCAGAATGCCATGCAGGACCACGTGAAAATTTCTTCATTCTCGTGAGCAAACACAAGTTGTCTTTTAATGGTCCGACCGCCTATTCGTCGGTTTTTCAAAACCCAGCTTCCACGGCAACGAAAGAGATAGGAAGACAACATTCGAGAATGAGTAATAAACAAAATGGGATTTTTGGAATCTCGGAAAGACTTAAGATAGACAGAGAAGGTTAGAGGAGGTTGGTTGCTTCGACTTTACTGGTGCCCACATTTTGTCGTCAGAAATGGCGTCCTCCGAATGAATTTGATGTAGGAATCTGGTCTCCGTAACATTTTTCCTTGCCCTATGGTTGAATATTTCACCGAATAATGGCTAGTGAAGATGAACGTGAAGTATTATGATTAGATTTTACTATGATTTCATTTTGCTAGTGTCGATTTAACTCTTTTAATTAACAGCCATTTTCCGTTTGTTTGATTTTTTTTTTTATTCCAGTAACAAGGCCAACAACTGCACCACCCATCATGGTCATGGCCATCACTCGACTAATCAAACTACCACAGCGCCAACAACGGCTGTGCCCACTGTCATATTGCAATAACCTTCTAGAATCGTCCCCCTGTGTCCAGCTCTGTAGACCAACACCAAGATCCTGGTCTCACATTCTAATGACGTCATAATGATTGCAACAACAAAGATGATGACAGCGTCAACAACAACAACAACAACAACAACAACAATGACCGCACTGATCTAAACGAATAACAGAGCATCAGAAACAACACAAACAACAATAAGTAAATTTGGGTTTACATTTGGCCAGCCAAAAGACATGTCAAAGGAAATAAAGAGTGTGTTTTCTTCGACATGCAGGAACTTCTATCACAACAGAAAATAAAAAGAACAAGATTAAAAATAAAATTTGAAAAAAAGCAACTCCCTCGCACATCTGGTGTCAACGTGTGTGTGCGGGCGTGTGTTTGTGTGTGTGTATGTGTGTGTGTGAGAGAGAGAGAGAGAGAGAGCGGGCGCGGTTTCTTTTTGGGTCACAGCTATAATCAAAATCGTCGCCGACATGGAAACCAACAAACTGACATTCCTATCCTCTTCATTTACATTTTATGGACATCTGTTGTTGCAGTTAGTCCAGCCTATAAAAGAAACTAGGTCATTTTTCCAGTTCAAATTGTAGTATAATATAAATATTAAATGGCCCACTCCTTCTCTTGAATCTTTTTTCACATTTCGAAAATGAAAAACTGGATATTGGATGGAAAATTAAGAGACAGACACATCAGCCAACACAGGTTATTATATTTCGAAAATTTATATTAGACTTTTTGTAAGATAAATGAACAAAACACAAATGCCTAATATCGCTTAAAGAGCTATTTCTTTAATGTCCATGGGTTTAAAGAATTACACGCAATACTCTAAGAGCATCAGGCTTTAAAATACATACATTTCGTAGACATAAAATCAAATATCGGGACACAGCTATGGCAACCTAGAATAAAAAGAAGAACAATCACAGACAAAAAAAAATCCATACCTCTCCTGTAATTGGAATATGCTGAATCCGAATTTGAGCTCCTGAAAAAAATGCCTAGTTCAAGCATTCAAAAAGAAAAAAAAAATCATTTTCAAGACACAAAGATAACAATCTTCACAATGAATTTTGAGAAACTTAGGCGAACCTTTAAGTGAACCTTTAACAATGGCTTAACGCAGTTGCAGTATGTGCGTCCATCAAGTTTAACATGTGCCTATCATGGTTTATTTAACAGCATTTTCAGCCATTGTTTGTTTCTTTCTTTTTTTAGCTAAAAACATCAGTTAACGTGAAATGTGTTTGATTAACATAAGAACTTTTCAAGAAACAAACTTTTAGAGAAGTTTTCACACTTTTACCTTCCACAGATTTGATCATAGTCAGGCATAGTAGCCAAGTTACGTTAGTTGAATGTGCATGTGCAATAAGCGCATATTCGTAGTAAAATGAAATTCAATTCCAGTTAAACCTGAACAGAAAAAATACCAATAACATTAAAAGCGGCAGTTATAGGAAAGAAAAGACAAATACTAAGCTGAAACACAGTACATGAGTCGCCGCTTCGTATCAATCTCATCTAGATCTAAGGCCGGGGCCACAGTGCATCTGTGTCTGTGTCTAACTCTCGCACTGCTGCCTCATATAGTCATGTTCGAACTCGCAAGATGCAAAATAGAGCAGGCCGGTATAACAAACGACGCGAGCTGACACGCCAGCTGGTCACGTTGTCAGACCCAGACGTACTGCAGCCTGCCGCAATGAAATGAGTCTGGCCAAAAACATTACGCGATTGCAGTGAAGAGTTAGACACGGACAGAGATGGACTGTGGCTCCGGCCTAATTGTGTGACATCACCTCCGTGTTCAAAAATAGAAATTAATACAATAAAGCCTAAAAGTTTCTACAGCAAGCACTTTTCTGGTCTGTTCAAGTACTTTTATTTAGCTTGTTAAAGTTACGTTTCATGTTTGAAACAGAAAGTGGTAAAAGAAAGTGCTGGGTGAAGTCATGAGGACGATCGGGGAAAGAAAACATGAGGAAGCTCTGGGTGAGCGACCGACAGGGTAAAATCGGCCTTTGAACACGAAACTGTTACCTTAAGATATCGCCATTTAAAAAAAAAATTATTTATTTATTTATTTGTTTATTTATTATTTATTTATGATTTATTTATTTATTTGTTTATTTACTTATTTTTTCGAGACCATTGCAGTTAACCCTTTTAAATATGACTTGTCTTCAGTGATAGACATAAGAAAGCAAAACTGGGGCAATGGCAATACTGAGGATGAAGTTAAAGGATGTACCGCCATACGACTGGAATTCACTCACAGCAACCCCGGTGTGACATTTACATGCAGTTCGGCTCAGAACAGTATATTATAACTGTCTCACCGAAATTTTCCACTTGCGTGGATCAGCTTGGTCAAACTCTTCTGTTTCCATTGCAGTATATATTATGTGTGTGCGTGTGTGTGACTTTTATTTCTTTATTATTATTATTATTATTATTATCATGATGATTTATGACAGTAGTCAGCGAAATAGCGTGACCTACCACTGCATAGAAAGCCCCAAATGAGAAAGAATATGGATAGTTATTTGATAGAATTGATCACATAACACAATAGTGTTATGTTATTTTTTGACCACGGTTGTGGACAGCTGAGATAACCACCTCTACAGGAGGTTGAACAGCTTATAAAAACCATAACATATGGATGACAGAAGGGCCGGTCAACAATTAAATGACTACTTTCCAACACCTTAAATTCGACTTGACAACTTTTTATACCATTTCCACGTTCAGACAAGGCAGAACTTATAAAATTAAACAAAATTGTTGAAAAAAAAAAAAAAGAAACGAAATCGAATTAAATGAGCAAAAACCCTATTTCAGAAAAATCCCCCCCCCCCACACATACCCTCCCTCCTTCTCCCCATTCTCTATTTCTGAGCTGCAACTCTAAGTAGAAGAACAATTCTGTCTTTCATCAATAGAAAGAGAACGAATAGGCTCGGAAGCAACATCAGTAACTCCATTTTACGCTAAAAATCCACAGTGCCTGATTTCACCATGTCGTGTTTTAGATAAAGAACCACTTCGTAAATCTAGTAGCAAACGAAAATGGATGTTCTTATGAATGTCTACTATATCTAGCCTCGTCCAAAAAAAATGGTAATAACGAAAACTCAAGAAAGATGCAATATTTCAAAAACCTTTGTAGAGAAATTTCTTGATAAATTTTTACTGAAGTTGTCTGGTTTTTTTTTTTTTTTTGGTTTTTTTAGACTTCTTTTTTTCCTTTTTCCTCCCTAATCCTTGATCCCACCTGAGGTCATCGAGACGCTCGCTGACGAGATCTTTCACTAATGTCCTCTAGCCTAGGCGTCCCTACAAACGGTCCAGGTAACCGGATTCACTGGCAATAAATCGTGGCCCTAGAATTAAACTGTTTTAATTCCGACAACTTTATCACATGACCTGGAAACTTTCATTCTGAGATGACAAAACTTCGATGAGTGAAATTCAGATCGTGTAAGTCTTGTTGAACTCAGCATGCATGGTGCTCACAGATTTGACAGCCTTTTCTTAATTTGGCTTGTTATAAATGACATATTTCTCATATTTGAACCCGATGAATGTTTTAATGTCATTGATCTGTTTGAATTAATGTGTGTCTCATTTTTGCCAAGTTATAATTTGTGTGAATATAACTTTGTTAAGGTCAACAGTTTGGCCTCTTGTTACTGATTTTTCAAACGTTGTTTCAAATTTGGTGATATAAACAGTCAGCCTTCAATGCCTACCGCTGGTGTTTAGCCTGGTATGGAACGCCTAGTCTCTAGCCCTCGCGAAAATGGGCTCGGGCCTGGGTCTCCGTGGATCTTCTTTTTGTCTTTTTTCGGCTCATCGTCACATTTGCACACCATGAAAATAAAGTGATATGTATTTTCAGACCCCCTGAATGTGAGCCTGTGGGCCACAATAGTGGCCTGACCTCAGTCTATTATTTTCTTTTTTGTTTTCTTTTAGTCTGAAAGAAAAAGATTTCCCTCGCCTTTCCCCATAAAAGTATCAATAGAATGCAGATTTTAGACACATAATATACTCAAAGAGACATAGAGATGTAGAGAAACAAGGAGAAAGACAGACAGACTCATAGACAGACGGGTAGGCATATAAATAATCAGAGAAACGGAGAGAAAGACTGACAAGGAGACATAAAGAGAGATATATGGGGTAGAGGCAGACAAGGAGACAAGTCGCCGGACAGACGGACAGTTAAACAGACAGAAAACCAGACAAACAGAGAGATAGACAGACAGAAAGGCAGACAAGCAGACAAACAGAGAGAAAGAGAGAGAGAGAGGGACAAAATATACAGACACAGAGAGAAAGAACGCTCACAACTTTTCAAAACACATTTTATGCCTTTAAAGTAAATCACTCATCCATTCGAAAGTATTAAAACTGTGCATACAAGTCGCGATGTCTCAGGAAATGATTTGCTGTCATGCAATTCTGACCTTTAAATAAACCTGACCGTGCCGATCGTGACATGACTTCAAGGTAAGCAGAGAGACTAGAGATTGCCGTCGTAACGATCGTTTACGCATATGGACAAACTTATCCTGGAAAATGGGCATTATGTAATCTGAGTGGACGTTGGATCACGACCTGACTCTTTAAATCGTTGGCAACCGCTGTGCCACAGGTCAGTCAGTGTTCAAGCACCAGACAGGCCTGTCTAATTCGTCCGTACATCAGCAACCATGAAGTGTATAATCATTCTGGCCTCTCTGGCTGTAATGTGCTTGGCTCCAAACGTTCGTAAGTGCACAATTAAGATCCATTAGCCAAACTATGTGAAAACTGGTGCTATCATTTCATCTTTTGTGTTTACATCTGATTCGTGTAACGAAAACGACAAGCAACAACTGAAAAACAAGACAACAAGATTTTTATTTTTTAATCTTCATCTAGCACAATTTTACAATTTTCAAATGGAAGTCTCTGACTACTTGATAAAATGCGGCTAAAAAAAAAAAAAGACGTAAGCCCCCTCCCCCCCCCCCTCCTTTTTTTTTTCCCTTCACGTTCTGATTTTGAGATCCATAATATTCGAGACCTGACATCTGTTGTTTTTTATATTACCAACCACTAGATGCTTTAAAAGGCACAGATTTTTTTTTTTTTTTAAATCAGTCCCACTGTTTGTCCTTAACGATCGCGGAAGTCTAGCGTCTGGAGGCTTTCTGAAAAAGCAGCTTTGATGTTAGTACTTAAACGTTTGTTTTGTTTCGGCCTAGTTTCTCGGAAAACTGTCCTCGAAAACTTCAGTCGCTCACACCTTCATTAACAAACTCATCTCTTGAAGTAAATACCGTGGTGAAAGAGCAAACTATTCTTTCCTTGTCCTACCATCAGTCACTCTATACCTTGGCTGCTTTTATACAGATAATACGAATCCAGTTCACGCAATAACCCAATCATTAACGCAAGCAAAACTGTAGCCAGGTGTTAAGCCTATAATATTTAATGAACAAAAGTTATGTTTGTTTTTTTTTGTTTTTGTTTTTTTTTTATCTTAAGTGTTTGTTTTTTTTATTTGTTGTATTTGTATTTGTTGTAGTTGTATTTGTATTTGTTGTTGTTGTTGTTGTTGTTGTTGTTGTTTGCATTAAAATAGGGCAAGGATATTTCTACCAAAGTTTCAAAACAGACTCAATGGTGTGTTTTTTCCAGGTGGTCTCAATATCGTAACTTAATGGTCCAAGGTACATGTATAAACCCTGCATCTCATCATAACTCTTACACAAACCCTAACCCATAATCTAATCCGGAAAGTAAATCAAACATTGACCCTAAATCTACCCTAAACCCACTTGGTCTGAGCTAGAACTCCTCCCCTCTGGAGTTCAGAATCTAGATCTAGAATCTACATTTTAATTCAATGTCCCGAACAAATCAAATGACTGAATTTGATTGGTCAAAAGCGAAGACCTGGTAGAAGAAGACCACTGAGTCTATTAAATTTGACCACCTTGTCACAATGCTCAATTGGTAAAACATTAATGTTACAGGAATTTGTTGCACTTGCTTTGAAATTTCCCAGAATATTCTTCCTCTTACAGAAGTCACTGTTTGAAGACAGCTAACTAATTCCCATCTGGGAACATTTCCTCAACTGTGATAACGATGATTGTTTTCATGATTAGTTTTAATATTTGTGCGAATATCAAAGGTCCAGAAAATGCTTACAGCGGACCCTGTTGGCAAACAGATATAGGCTGCAAGAAATGAACCAAAAGGGTAATAATTACAACACTCACGTTAAGCATCTGTCCTTTCCCAGTGGAACTGATACGTCATGAGGTCCAATCTCTACTGAAGACTGATCCAGACCTGACTGTTGACCACTGTACCACTAAGTGCGACGCTCTGTTTGATCTTGTGGATGGACATGACGAAAGTTTCACTGACCGCATGTGTCATTACGAGTGCAACTGGTAAGTGTCACTCCCGTCAGCGAAACTTGTAAGTGTCACGTTCCAAAGTGCAACTGGTGAGTGGGTCACTCCTGTGAGTGCCACTCCATAAATGTGACTGGTGAGTGTCACTTCCACGAATGCAACTGGGAAATGTTACTCCCCATAGTGAAAAAGGGCCACCACTCTGGCTGTTATCGTTCAAACAGTGTTTGGGATATCTTAAAATCAAACTATGATAGAAATTTGAATTCATTAATCGTTCATTACATCATCATTTGCATCACTTTTTAAAAAACAGTATTAATTTTTTTTTTATTTATTTCATTTGCATTATGCATCATATAGGTTAACAATTTCACACAATTTGTAATAAAATGGATTTGAAAACTTTCTGTAAGGAAGAAGAAGAAAAGCATTAAATTGAAAGCAATCTTGCATGCGATAAAACAATCAAGGAACAAAGGGGGTACGGCTTTCTGTTACTGTGTCATTATATTTTTAGTGCTTCAGATGTTGTGCTGTAAACCAGGAGATGCTCTATATCTTAATAGAAATTAACGCACCCAGAACTTGCACAAAAATACGACAAAGTTCTCCCATGGTAATGTGTCATTATGCTGTGGTGAGGATCATTCACATAGATATTCACAATGCAGTCAATGAACATTAAAATGACAAATAGCAGCCCAATAGAGCAATAAACTGATAACGCTGTTAGAATAAGCTTCACATGGCTATTTAAAAAGGTGCCTCGTCCGTGTAAGCAATGCCCACGGGAGGGACCGGTTACCAGATTATTCACATTGACCGCAAAGTTGTGGTTAGAAAGTATCAGTTCCACATGACCACAATAAATATAAATAAGTGGAACTATTCTTGATTCCTTAGTCCTCATACAGATAAGTAAATTGAAGAACAATACTGTTTTGGGGACAATAGATGGAATTAAATACAACCGAAATAATCCAGTTTCAGAGAGTTATTGTCATTCGCAGTCTTAATGAACAAAACGGTACACTACTGCTTTCGTAATAAGGTCCGTACTTATTCCACAACATAGAAGTATTTTCTTTTAATTTTCCATATTAGTTCCCCAATTTATGGAGGGGGGGGGGGAGTTGACGGTAGAAATTAACAAGATTAATGTGGCTGACTTTAAATTTCTCTTGTCGTCTGTGTGTTTGTTTGTTTGTTTGTTTGTTGTTGTGGCGTTACAAACGCTAACTGTACTACTATTTACATGACGCCACAAGAAAACGTATCCTGATTGCATAATAAGTGACGGGCATATTAAATTTTTACTCTCAAAAAAAAAGAAATTTAAAAAACCCACAAATTAACAAGCATTCAGTCTTAAAACCTACATCGTTTTAAGTTATTTTTTGAATTTCTCTCAGCTTATGGAATGCAAGCGCTTATGTATCTAGTGATCTGTTTGGTTTGATGGTTTTCATGCTAATTATTGAGTTATTTCCATGTATCATTGAAACGTATTTTATTCTCTTCCAGCCTGATCAACCATAACTGTAACAACCATCCCACCAGGCACCCTCCCACCACACAGCGCACGTAACTGTCTGGGAACTGCACTAACGGATTGGTAGCATGAGGGGTGTAACGGAAGTTCTAATAGAGACTGGTAACGCTTACAGAAATGGTGGACGCTTCATGAAATCCGTGAATGTACAGAAAGTTGTGCGGTGTCCTTATGTACATCAATCAATAGTGTACAACTTTCTTTTCAATCTTTGCTCTCTATCAGTATAACTTTTGTTTACTCCTCTGACCGGCATTAACTGTGAATAAAGATTTATTGCTTGTAAAATGCACATTTGTCAATCCATGTTCCACAACAATTGGTTCTAGTTTGGAAATAAAAGTTCAGAAAAGTACTTTTCGCAATGAGTCTTCATTCCCTCTTTATTACACAGTGTAACATTGACGGTTATTGTTGCTGTTATTGTTTTGTTGTTGCTGTTGTTTGTTTATTTGTTTGTTTTTGTTAAGTTGCCTAAACAAACTGCCAGTAATCATAATCTGAAGTGCCTTTCTTGCACTGACCCGCCAAACTGTAAACAGAGTCTCATGGTAACAGGCCACACTTTGCCATTGTTAAACTAATCGCCATTCCATTCTGTCGTAAGACTATCCATCCGTGTCTAACCTACGAACTCAGTATTTGTTATGTGCCCATTTGGAAAGGTCCAACTTCGAACGCCATCAAACACTGTCGACCGCCAATCAGAGTAAGTCATGCATCGCTAGACAAAAACAGAGAATTTGGGGGTTGATTGTCATGACGGTGATCTGCTCTGTTAAGGGCCTTTCCCGGACCATCGTGCATCCCGCACGATTGGCCTAGGTCAGGCCTATATGGTGGTTATCTCGACTGTTTTTCCCTACCAATGCTACGGTGGTTCTGATGTCGATGGCTCTTATTATATTTGTCAAAAATGGGTCGATAAAGAGTGGACTATGAGTGAGAAGATTTTGTTCTTGAGGCAGATTGTAAGGATACTAGGATCTGCTGAAGTAAATCGTTATATGATTTGCTTAAACTATTCATTTTTTTACCCTTTCCTTCTGACCTTACAATCATCTCCTGTCTCTTTACTTTGCACTATTTCTAACTACAGTTAACCCTGCTTAACCCTTTTTCCACCACATAAAAAAGTCTGAAATGAGGCTTTAATCTACGTGAAACTAATAACTTAATTGTGTGTCAAATTACCTATGGATCATTTCGACAAACATTTTGAGACCTAAACAACCGATCTGTTTGCAGTGCCCCTCACTTCTCTTGTTCAATATCCAAAAATCGTCAGAAGATATATTTTTCTATAACTGCCTCGGCTTTGGTTCCACAATTTTTTTTAATCGGTAAGAAAAAATGTAACTAATTTTCCGAAAACTTGGCCCAAAATCTGACATTTCTCAAAAACAACAAGAACAACTTTTTAGCAAAATCCCTTGTGAGTTTTGTATTTATGCCACATTTCATATCAAGTGCACAGAATGTAAAATTAGATACCATGTTTGTGTGACAAAACCTCATTCGGCGAAAAACACATTTAATTTTGTTTTTCACTACAAAAAAAAAAAAAATTGTAGCAGGCTTTTGATCAAGGCTTTCAACCCCAAACGTGATTGTTTCACATACTAGAGTTCCTTCCATGACTTTTATGTATTAGTTTGCCTTTTTCTGGGCCTCTATTTCCACATTACCCCCATTTTTTTGCCCTTGGCCATTTCTAGCAAAAGGGCTTATGTAGAGTCATTTGAAGGGTTAAAGCGGCTTATACATGGCCAGTACATCTTCGTCCAAGAGTATTCCGATCCTTGATGTGACAGGTAATCCACCACTGTACTCTGAGACAGCAGTAACAACATATATTCCATCCTCATTAGGCTGTGAAAAGTCCATTATTAAGGCTCTGGCGAAAACGTTCTTGCCTTAGGTGGTCAGTCATTGTCCACAGACGAGGAAGTAAAGAAGCATATTGAAAGATAATCGGCCCGTATACAGACCTCCTCATCACAAACGACGAAAGCTGAAATGGTATGGACATATCTCACGTTCAGCAGGCCTCATTAAAAGAATCCAGCAAGGCACACTGAGAGTTGGGAGACGGAGTGGTCGACAGAAAAGGAAATAGAAAGACAAAATCACGGAATGGACAGGCCTAGAATTGGAAGACATCTTGAGAAGGGCAGAGTGCCGGGATGGATGGAGAAGACTGGTTGTGCAGACTACAGAGGTGCCCGTACGGACTAATGTCTAAGGGACCAAGTCAAGGCAAGGCAAGGCAGTGTCCACATCTGATATTGGAGTCCGCGATATAATTGAAGGAGGCTATACTATTTTGCAATGCCATTTGACCATAGTCAACAAAATAGCGATGAGCTACCACTGCATAGAGCCCGACCTGAGCCACAACCGCGATGGCAGGAGGACTGGTCAACCATCAAATGACCCCCCCCCCCTCCACACACACACATCCGAGAATTGGCAAGGCAACTATTTATGCAACTTTGTATGTTTAAAATGTCAGCACGTATAAAAGTGGAAAAGAAGCAAAACAATGACATTGAATTTTTAGGGAAAATTCCAGAAACCCATCCCGTTCCCCCTCCTCCCTACCTCTTCATAATTCTCAGTTTCTCAACTTCCACGCCAAGCAGAAGAAATATCTTTTTTTCACCACCAGAAAGAGAGCAAATGAGCTTGGTTGTAACGCCGCAACTCCATTAAATTTTATGCTTTAAAAAACATCACCGCGCCTGATTTCATCATATAAAGACCATCTCGCAGATCTAGTAGTGTCACGAACTATCTGGGTGTGGATGGTGAATGGGTGTCAGTCATGACATTGTAAGTGGCGATCAGGCGGTGAATACGGATGGGACCCACACAGGAACAGTGAAATGAGAACAGGAATCTCCAGCGTCGAAATTTTGCAGGTCCTTGATAATAATACAACATTCAGGGCAGTTGTCTTATTCCGATGCACACAGCTCTCTCACTGCTTATCTACTATCACTGCATGGCATTCGGTCTCTGCTTCAGCCTTTATTATAATATAGGGTTTTGTGCCCAGGGCAAATGAGTTGCAAGTCGAGCCAGGTGAGTTCAAGTCACCGCCGTTTTTTTACCGTTTTTCACTATTTTCCGACTATGATACCAAAATATTTCTTTTTATTTCAGGTTTAAAAAAGGTTAAATTGACGTTTTGTGAATAAAGAAATTTAGTATCTCAGTTGGAAAGTAGTTAAAAATGACCAAAAACAACCGTATATCTTCGTTGCCCGGGGCGACTTCCGACTCATTTGCTCTGGTATATATATAGATGATGGCCTGTCCAGAACCACCCCCCCCCCCTTCTCTCTCTCTCTCTCACTCTCTCTTTCTCTTTCTCTCTCTCTCTCTTTCTCTCTCTGAAATTTTCTATAAGCCTCTAGTCGTTGCTACAGCATTCTCTCAAAGCCGGTACAAGCAAAAATGAAATCGTGAAGTAGTAAACAACATATCGTACTACGCACACACGAGATCTACAACCACTCTGCACAAAATGCGTAGAGAATATCTCAGACATGTTCGATGACGCAATATTTCCACGGGCCAGCGTATGCATGCTCACTACCACACTTGCATGGGTTCAATATATACAATCACGATCTTCTCAACATCGCTCACAGCGCACACACGTGTACCCAATATAATAATGTATTTAACCATGATTCGTTACAAGTAGCAAAGGGAAATGGGGGTTCTTTTGACCGTCTGGTATGTTTTTTGCAACCCCGTTTTGAGGCCTTTCAACCTCCCAGGGGACGTTATCTTGCCCTTTTTATTGTTATTGCCGGGCCGCAGCAAAGGGGGAAGAGCGCAGGGCAAGTACAGGTCCCGCCCATTAGCAGCTCAGTTTTTAGCTCTCCGGTGTTGTCCTGCCTCCTTTCTCTTGTGCTCATCGTGTCGGAGCATCTTCGCAGTCATACTCACAAATCCACATGCCCTCTGGACCTTATTAAGGGAGGTTGTGCGGGTCCTGAGAATGATTGTTCGAATGCTTGGATTAGGGACTTTTTGAGCTTCAAATTCAGACTCAGCATTTCCGAATTAGAGGAAAAGTGTGGGAAAACGTTTTGTTTTGCAGCCGGTTGCCACGACAGCGCCGCCATATTGGATTTTGTGTTTTGAAAATTAGCTATTTTCAAAAGCCTAAGACTCCTAGAGTACTGAATGGAAATATGTGAAAGTTTGCGCATGAATAATATGATCCTATATAAAGGACAAAATGCATTTGTATTTTCCTTATAATTCATCAAATAATTTTTATAAATTTTTGAAATATGTATATGGACGGATGTAAATTTTTCGAAATTTTCCAACAAATATCCTATTTTCCTTCAGAAACGGAAAAGAAATTGAGAAAAAGCGATGCATTTTATCAAAACACATACTATGGAAAATGTATATTCCAAATGTGAAGGCAATTGGTTGAAAAATAAAAAAGACTTATTGAATAAAGTGAAGAAATCATACATATTGAGAAAATCGCAACTGAATTTTTATAATCTCTCTATACAGTCATTTACCGGGTGGTGCTGGTGCCGGTTTTGGGCACAAAGCATATGTTTCTGGCGCTAGTCATTATTTTTGTGATGTGAGAAGAGTTCAAAGTGTGTAAAAATAAGAAAATCCCATTTTTGATATTTTAGTCCCAAAGCCTTATTTTCAGGACCCACCCCCCCCCCTTCCCCTTAAAAGCCAGAAGGTTAAAAACAGGCTCGTGGCCTTTATTATATTATTTTGACAGTGTTTTCGGTGGTTCACCTTCCCCTGGATAAGAGCTTGGGGGAAAAAAATATTAATAGCTTTTAATAAAAAAGTTTTTAAAAAGTTAAAAGTACCATCCCTTGACCCCTCAAGAGGGGAAATTGTCTTGGCCATTTCAGACCGCGTAACCGCAGTGCAGCGCCACTGTACTTCCTCCGATATACATCAGGTACCCGTTTTACAGATGGGTGGGCTGAGGAAAATTGTGTGTTAAGTA